>CAKAKR010028374.1:49332-80283 GCA_916700685.1 Adelosebastes latens | reverse complement strand
GTAAATAAAACTCGTCACGTTTCACATTTCTTTCTCAGACCGACATGGACAGGATATCAGTTGTTTTCTGCCCACATGCAAAGGATGGATTGATTTTATTTGGCTACTTTGTAGACAGAGATTATTTTTACAAAACATAAATCATTACTTCCCTTCAGCCACATAAAAAATCTTAAAGTTGTATTCTGGTAATGACACTCAGAGATTCACTGTATTACTGAGCTCTGGATGTTCCTGGAACATGACTGGTTCAGAAAACAGGGATTGTCCATCTCTGTGTGTGTTGCAGGTAGTGTATTCCCTCTCTTCACATTCTGGTATAATAACATCATTATCAATAGATAATCACATACTGTAGATTTGTGCCTGCTTCATGCAGGCGGTGTTAGTGTCATGGCAGCAGCATGAACGGTGAATGCTGCGATGCTGATTTGACGCTTGACTTCGTCCCAGGCCTTCTCTGGATCAGCTGAGTTCTCAATGTCAAACAATGCATCGTAGATCCCAGGGAAAGACTCGCCTGCATATTTATTATGGCTGCTGGGAGCAAAAATCACATGCCTGAAACAGAGAAGAGGGAGGGTGTCACATTAAGGAATGTACTGGAGGTATTACAGATTCTATGGGGGTTTTTTGCATGGTATTTTGAATGAAACCCAAATTGAAAGGGTTTAAAAATGCAGATAAAAACGTGTCAGATGAAGACAACAGAAGGACTTTAGTATTTTTTTATTGTAGAATATGCATTACAGTTTGAATAAAGGAACTTGGCTTTAATGTAGGAGTTGGGAAGAGTAATGATGCAAAGCACAGATAGACTGTATTGTAGTATGATTCACATGTTCCACTAAGGGGGCATGTTTTACAACAGATAATACTCTACCCTCTGAGCTCTACCCTCAAGTCCACAGTGTTTTGCTGGAGAATCAGGGTCTTTATCTTCCCCTCTCATATGATAAACAAGCCCGTCCCATGGTCTGCTTTGAGTCAGCTGCAAAAACTAGATCTGCTGATAAAAACAGAGCTCAACTATGCTTAAATTAACAGTGGGAGAGAGATAATGGACATTCAACAGAGCCATTGTTAATGTTATTAGCAACACCTGTGTTTTTCCTACTATGACATGTCAATGCATGCTGGTAGAAAAGGTTACTAATTACATAGCCAGAGCTCAACACTAACTTTTAAAAGTGGTTGCCAGGCTGGCAACCAGGCATCAGCTTTTGGTTGCTGAAACTGAAAATATGGTTGACATTTTTAGTCACCTTATACGTCAGCTTAATAATGAAAATCTCGCGAATGGCGGGTTTCATCGGCCCATCAATGGGTGTGCCAGCTCTTGGCCTCCACCTCATTGTGTCCTTGAGCTGCCCGCTTGGTTGCTTTGAGCTCCGGTGCGTGTCTGGTCCTGTGGTTCTGCAGGATGTGCTACCTTGAACTAGTGAACTTGATGTGTCACTTATTGAGGTGTTGTGCTTTGCAGTATTATTTTCAGTCCAGCTCAAAGATGTGTGTGTGTGTGTGTGTGTGTGTGTGTGTGTGTGTGTGTGTGTGTGTGTGTGTGTGTGTCTGACCGACCTGTAGAAGGGTCTGCCAGGTAAGCCCAGGGGGTCTATGAAGGCTCTCTCCAGATACATGAGCTGATCATTCATGATGCGTACCTGCAGAGGACTGATACACACACACACAAAATGCCTCACACACACTTGACTAGACTGAACTTAGTGGCCACTTTGTAAGCTCAAACAATCCAATACAGCTGTTCTGCCATAAAGTCTATTTTTTTCAAAGCATATATAAACTAAAGCATGCACACCAGCATATTTCAGCATTTGTTTGGACACCTAAAATGTATGAAATGTTAAACACACTCTTACTCTGCTCTGTTGAGAGTCTGCAAGCGCTCATGGAAGTCCCTGGCTGCAACGGTGAAGTTCTCCACAGCAGAAAACAAAGAATCTGAAAATATAGGGGGAACAAATTAAATGCAGCAAAACTGGCTCACTCATTCAAACATTTTAATGACACTTTAAAGACACTTAAACTTCATATTTATTTACCATAGTCAGAGTGACCAAAATCAACTCACCAAACGACACCTCATACATGTTCATCTCCTCTGGGTGCCTCTGTGCCAGCTGTGTGATGCTCTGTGCGTACTTCCTCAGTGAGTCTGCATACTGGTTGACATCCAGAGGGAGAAGCTGGGAATCGGCCAGTTGGAAGATGAGCCCGCCTCTCACCTGGGCCACCGCCCGGAGCCTCCTGAAGCCGGGGTCGTAAAACTTCTCCACTATCTCAAAGGTTTCATACACGCTGTGATAGACTGGATAACTGCTGTACCGCTCTGTTTTCTAAACGCACAGAGGACATTCACTGAGTTACACTGACACCATGGAGGCTCACAGTAACCTTTACCTTAAAGATACTTTCCTCACTTATGCTCTAACTACAACTCAACCCTTAAATTAAGACAGAAATCCCTTTACATTATGCAGAGTGCAACTGCAATGAAAGCATTTTTTATGCAGCAACTTTGTCCCCAATTTGACAAACAACTTGTTTAAATCCCAAATTTGTTCCTCAGTGTAGCATAGTACAGATTGATGAAATGATTTATGAATACACACAGACAAAGTATGGTAGATATCACACTGAAGCTGCAAACACATACAAGACAAAACCTGCATTAAAGAGAAAAAGAGAGTATGCAAATATTGCAAACTAACAAACATATACTCCTCATACTGTATGCTCAGGCTCACATATGTGCACTGACATAAATATAGTATTTTAAGATTCCCAAGGGGCATACAAATAGATATGCACTGTTCTTACAAAACAAACAGACACACAAAGACATAATTAAACACATATAGCAATATATCTTATATTAATAACAATGAGTAATGTTTAGATAAATCTGTAAGTGCAGCGTGTCTCACCTTGTTCTTGGTGTATCTGGCTCTGCCTGCAGCAATTCCCAGACGGATAAAATAGGCCTCAAAATCACTACCTGACCCGAGTTTACTGATCCTACAGTATGAGGACAGACTGATTTAGTGATTTGTTTCAATCATTTCTTGATCGTTCAGTTGATTAGCTAAGAAATTGTACATTTGAAACTCAACACACGGCCACACAGAGACATGAGATAGTAGAGTTAAGGCTTTTCAATAGTCCGTATCTTTGCATAGTGCATCCAAACTGCAACATTTCTTGAACATGCATTGAATAATTAGTGATCAACTTGTTGTTTTGTCCTCTACTAACTTCCGATTACAGCATTGCTCTCATGGCTGCTGAAGTTTTTTCCTTAAACCTTTTGTATTTTATTGTACACCCTGGCTCTGACCAGAACAAGTAACCTTGTACCTGGGTGCATCACGGTCATTCGTCCAGTTGTCCCTCTTATGCCAACTCTCGTACAGAGAAACTCCCTCCTCTCCTTCTTCTGGACTGTCTATCTACACGCAAACATAAAAAGAAAGAGAAAGACACAAGGCAGGGAGAAAGACAGGAATACGGCATAAGAGTGAGCATGAAATCAATCAATTTCAGGTTCACCATTCCTTTTGTGTGTGTATACGTCTGCTCACCTGCTTGGTGAGGTCGTACACCAAAGTATGTAGAGATGGAGTGCAGTCAACCCTCAGCGTGTACATGCCTGGGATTCAAATCCACATACACGAGCCACATGAAAACTAATTCAGCCTGAAACATTGTCTATTGAGAATATTGAGCCGTGCACACAAACGCACTCACCCTCAATGGCAGAGTCGGCATTGATGTAGGCCACGGCTCTCTCCTGCAGCAGCTTTGCGTTATCCTGTTGAGAGGGGTGAAGTGTGGTCAGTTTGTGCGTGCATGTTTGCATGCGCGTGCATGTGATGTAAGGGTGTATGGGAGTAAGTGTACCTCTGCCCATTCTGTAGATCCCTGCAATCCAAACTCCTCTGCATCCCAGCTTGCAAATATTAAAGTCCTCCTAGGCCTCCATCCTACACACACACACACACACACACATACCTCCTCGTCTTTGTGGCATTGTAAGGACACTAGACCAGAACATGCATTCTGGTAACCAACCTCACTTTCACACATACTGAGTACTGACTATTGACACCGTTATTCACTCACACACTTGCAGAGACGTACCTTTACTGAGTATTCTGCCAGCGCTTCTAACCGTTTCGTGGACCACTGCAGCACCAGACATGGGATCGATTCCTCCAAACACCCAGGCATCCCGGTGCCCTCCCAGAATCACATACCTATCTACGCACACACACACACAGAGCCAACAACACACATTGATGGAGGAATTATAGAAAGAGAGACAATATGAGAATATATAATTATATTATTAATTTCACACAGTTAGTTTTTCTGTTGGTATTGAATGCAGTATTTGTTCTTTCTAATGTACAAATGCTACCAAATAGCTCATTCTGACAAAAAAAAAACGTGACACCAAAAACATGCTCTTACCTAAAGGTGCTAAACGCGAAATTCAATGTGGCTGTGAGCTAGCCAGTGGGGCACGCTCACATGCACTAACACGCACTAAAAGGCACGCACGGCCGGCCTGGTGATCTCAACAAAGCAAGGAGAAGCTCTGATTAAAACACACACAGAGGGAGAACGACTTCATTCTCTGCTCAGGTAGACATTACTCCTCTATATCTTTACATAGCAAATAGTTGTTTGCTGCTATATTAATGCTCTGAATAGACTGATACACTGTATTTCTTGCTGCAACGTTTATAATAGCGTGAAGCCACTGAAGTTTTGCTTTTGCAACATTTTCTGACCGAAAGGCATTTAAATTAGTTCATCATCCTATTCTAACCTTATTATTATTATGATTATATCAGTATTAGTGTCCATAGTGGCATTATTATTTGTATTATTACATGTGTTGGTTGTGTGCACAATGATGCTAAAAGCTTTAATGAAGGATTAGAGCAGGTTGGGTTGTGGTACTGTACCTGGCTCCATAGCTCCTCTAACCCTGCCAATGACGTTATAGATCCGGGTTACCTGGTTGTTAGTATGGATGTTCATACGCACCTTCCTGAGACAGACAGATTAAGACAGGAGTGATACACATAGGAGAGAAAGAGATACAGCAACAAACAAAGAAACACAGAGTTACTTTTAACAGGAAATTACTAACGTATGCAGAATTTGGGAATGGAAAACATTCACAGAATCGTGTTTTTCCATTTGTTTTTCCAATGCACAGCTGCCTCATTAGCCAGCTCATTGTGTTTATCTTATGCAATGACAGACAGACAAAGGAGAAGAGAGTAGAGGGGGGCAGGGAATAGAGATCAAACCCCTCTGAAACTGCAGCACAGAAGTCCTTTAGGAAGTGTTTTGCACCTCAAAATTCAGTCTTACCGAAAAACAATGAGTAAGATAATAACACATAGTTGATTCTATTTGTTGTTATGGGGATTGTTGCTCCAGAAATCCACAAAACAGTTAAAAAGACCCAGATACTGTTGTACATCCTTAATTTGTGCAGCTTGTTTTTTGTGTGGATGTATTATGTATGTCTCTCACACACAGGAGGTACAAGGGCCTCCTTTGTATGTCAGTTGGCTACTTGCCACTGGTTCATTAAAGCTGAGCAAGAGAAAAAGAGCAACTAAAGGGGAAAGAATTCAAACACTAAAAACAAACTAAAGACTGAAGACAGCAGGGAAGCAGGAGAGGTGGGGAAGACGTGAGGAATTATTGTGAAAAAAGTAGGTGGAAGGGACAATCATGTTATCACAAGGTGACGTGGATCAAGTGATCACTGTGACACTGGACGTAAAAGCTTAATGTAAGTACTTACTGGCTCTTGAAGCCATCCGTAAAGCCTGGACCAATCCTGTAGGAGACATTCAGAGCTCCTTTCCAGTTGTTGGGTGGAATATCTCCTCCCATGTTCCTGTTGAATGGTGAATAGTTATTATATTCTGGAAATAATCCAAATTATAGCAGCTCGTTTTATTTAAGCAACCCAATGAAAATGTTAGTTTCTTGCTCTACATTCAAGATTCAAATTAAGTTGTTTTTACTGACGCTTTGTCAGACCCCTTGGTGTCACTTTATGGTCACAGTAAACGCGTGGTTAACGTTGTGAATTCAAACAAAAACACTTGCTTAGGTGTAGGAAACCAAACTACCTAGTTCGGTTTAGGAAAAAACTTAATAGTTTGGCTTAGAATTACTACGTTTGGAAAGTGAAAGTGAAACTTAACGCACGGTACATGAATAGCGGACTCCTGGATGAAAGCCTTGTGTTTGTTGGGCCCATCCACCTCCCCTCTCGCTCGCCCACTGTGTGTTTTTTCGCCACTTTCTCTGAGCGATTAATATTAACGTGGATGGCTTTACATTTTAGTCACTTGAAAGCCAGGTGCGTCTCATACGAATGCTAAAGGGTGCCTTGTGCGTCGGTATTTGACGCCCTGGGAATGAGAACGGACTGGTCAGTTTTTACCTTCAAACTTACGACATTCCCATCAGCTTCAGCTGTACTTTGTGTTTTGTGCTAATAACCAAATGTTAACGAAAATGCTGACATGCTAAGCTAAGGTGAACTCTACCTAATCATCCGCATGTTAACATCGTCATTGTGTGCATGTAAGCATGTTGACGTCCGCTTCACAGAGCCGCTATAGACCTTTTCCAAATAGCACTGCTCTGAATGATTGTATTTTGGATCACGGAAAAGAAAAGAAAAGAAAAGAACAGAGAAATATTTTTACTTCAGCAGGTGAATTGCATCATGGAAGCCAATTGGATGCACAGGAATCTTGGGAAGACCCACTGCGCCCTCAAGGCTGAATCTGTAGGTGTATTCTGTAAGAGAGCAGATAAACTGACACACATGTATACACTCATGCAGACTTTAATACATGTATTAGCACACAGAGATACGCACCCTTAGCGGGGTACCCTGGTGTGAGTGGGTCTCCTGCTCCATTCAGGTTGAGAACATTTCCTCTCTGAGCTCCTCCTCCGGGGAGGTTCCAGCCATCAGGGTACGGCTGCACACATTTTTAAAAAGCTTTATTTGAATCCACAGATTGCATTCAAATACTTACAAAGATTATATACATTCTTGAAGGCTATCTCAATCTGCTACTGTTTACAATCATGATCCAGATCATGAATATATAGCTGTTGTTTGTAGACTCTGCCCCTGATCAAGGCTTGTTTTAAAGTTTATCATAGTATCAGTATTGTCCAAAACATATTCAACCTCTACTGCATTAACAATGGCTGTTAACACGCACAATCATACACACAGTTTTTTAATGAACACAAAAATACTCTGGTTAAAAAGATGCAGAATCCTCTACCTTGACATCGGCGGCCCAGTAATCTGCTGGATCTGAGAACATAATGATCCCCTTTGCTCCGGCTAACATGGCGTTTTTCACCTGGTGGAGCAAAACAGTAGTGGTGATTGGTTTGACATTGACGAATTGCATTGAATATTGAAAGATGTGTGAGAAAATGTTTTTAAATGCCTGTATATAACTGTATTTAGCTGCTTTTGAGATGTAAGCTTGCAGCACATTTAACCACAGGTGTAGTCCTTTTAATTACGATGCTCAGTGACTTTTCCTACCTTATTGCCTCTGAATATTTTCCCGTATCTGACTATGACAATCTTCCCAGTAACATTGATGCCCATCTCCCTCTCTAACTGGAAAAAGTCTTCTGTTCGACCGTAGTTCACATACACCAAATCCCCCTGGAGAGAGAGACAGAGAGAAGAGACATCTTAGGTTGCTTTTATATCTGTCTTCTTGCCAGTATAAGGTTGTTTGTGTGTGCATGTGTGTACCTCCGGTTGTCCTTTGGCAGAGAAAGCACTGTATGGAGGCACAATGTTTGAAACATCTTCATAACCCTCTGGAACTGGCTCAGCCAAGGAAGTGTTAAAAACCTGTGAAAGAAAGAACGCAGAATAAATTTGATGAAATATTGATGAGATAAACCTTTATTTTCTTTAGTAAATGCTTTGGAATTTGTAATGTAATCACTGTCAAGGTGGAAGTAACTACATTTACACTTAGGTACAGGTTTAAGGTATTTGTACTTTACTTGAGTATCTTATTTTCATACTACTTTATACTTCTACTCTTCTTGATTTTAGAGGGAAATCTTTTTACTTTTTACTCCACTACATTTTTCTGACAGCTACTAGCTACTTTACAAATTAAGATTGTTGTCATAGATTACACTATTACTATTTAACTATTAGACGATTAATCAATTAGCCGATTTATATTTTGATAATTGGTTTAATAATTTTTCATGCAAAAATGCTAAATATTTTTTGGTTCCTGCTTGTCAAATTTGGGGATTTGCTGCTTTCCCTTGTAATTATTAATTTTTTAATTGCTTTTTTGGTTTTGTTTGTCCAATAGTTGGACAAATTAAGCAACGTGAAGGTGTCACTGTGGGTTCTGGGTAATTTTGATGGGTATTACTCACTATTTTCTGAAGTTTTTCAAACCAAAAAAAACATCAATTAATCAAGAACATAATCAGCAGATTGTACCATAAATAAAATTGTCATTTGTTACAGCTCAAGCAAAATAGTTAAACTATTAAACTAAATTCAATTTAATACTTAAATTAATTAGCTGCACCTCAACCAACTACCGAGTACTTTTGATTCTTGAAGTACATTTTCCTGATTATACTTTTACTTAAGTAAGTAAGTAAGTAAGATTTTCAGTGCAGGACTATTTTTACAGTGTTGTATTAGGCTGCTTTTACTTTTTAAGTAAAGAATCTGAATTCTTTCTCAAATTGTAAATGTTTAATTTACAAAAAAACCAACTTCTGTGAATTATTTGCAGATACCAGTTGATCCATGTTCTGCTGGGAAAATGGACTTCCAGTAGTCTGACCTGATCACCTTGGGATCTGTGTGCTGTTCAGTGAATGGTTATTGGCTGAAATGTGTTAATGAATTAGCTGAAATGTTAATCCTGATTGTGTTTAAGTTCCTGAATGCATCCTAGCAGCTTGCTGCAACATGGCCTTGCGGTAAACCCTGGTCTCATTTATCTTGTTTGCCTCTGTGCTGTCTCTACTATCTCCACTCATAACACACATATGGAGGTTTATCTCGCCACAAGGCTATAAAAGGACCTTGGACTTGAATGAGCTGTCTTGCAGTGTTGCATGCAGGCGGAGAGGAGGACTGGAGCAGTATGTGGCTGTGTTTTTAATTTATCTGTATGATATCCTATTGCACGTTGCAACTTTGTCATCTCCCCAAACAGACTGAGAAGTAGTGAGGGGGTTTGGACTGAATTAGTGTTGTTGTTGTTGTTCATGTGCGTGTGAAAATCACAATAGAAATTGTGATCAGGGGGGTGAGTGTGGAGAATGGAGTATTTCATCAGAGAGCTTGAAGTGGTGAAATGGATTAGTATCACAAAAAGTTTGTGAATCATTAAAGTAAGGTATACATTAAAGTGAGTTTCTCACTGTGAACACAAGGCATACAAATTTAAATAATTTAAGTAGTAGCCGTGTATCAAACTGGCTCGGACTGCCATCTTAATGCTATAATAGATGTATGCATTTATCTTTTCAGTATGATTGCATTTGACTGGATGTGTCCATGTGCTGTAGCGTACCTCACTGCCAAGCTGATCAACTATCGAGATGTAATTTGGCTGTGATTTGTTGGGATAGGACAACAGGACGTCATAGGGCACCATCTCCACGGAGTCCAGTCCAAACTCCAGCCACTCTTTCCTGATCTGCTCTGCATATCTCAGATTCTGCTCTGTACCAGCCAGGTGGGGGAGGCGTGTAAATTTCCTGTGGAGAGGATGTAAACAATAAGGCACAGGGCTAGCAGGCGCTTACAGAATGAAAATGTTGTCTATTGGCCAGAGAGCACTCAGTTTGAATGTCCAGAATGGCTGGGGAAAGTGAGAGCCTCCACTTTTGTTTTGTTTATTTAGATTTTATTTTTAAAGAATATAATTTAAAAAAACACACCAGTTGCAACGCCAAAACAGGCCAGGAGGCGTTAAGTCATTGGATGGCCAAATGGCCCCTTCACCCCCCTTGCTCGGACCACGCCAGTCTTCGAACTCAACCTTAATTTTGATCTCAACTACACATCTGTTAAGTTTTGTGACTGCATCTAACACGGTTGTGACTCTAATGCAGTGACAAAATCTGTTCACATTCAGACAGAAATACAACAGCCCGGTTGTATGAAAAGGCGTGTAAATAACATGATAATGCGCAAGAAAAAGCGTGTAATAAGAATGTAATTTTTGCTTAAAGCGTGCAATTTTCTCGCCATGTAGTCTGTACTGACTACAATGTAAATGCAACTGTGTGAATATGCTACACTCAGAGCTAGTGGTATTGAATAAAAAGGGAGAAAGACCGCTTATAGCAGGCGGGCGGGAGGGGAGGTGGCTGGGTCCAACAACCACAGGACTTTCAACCAGGAGACCAATTTTTTGTTTTGTAATTTACATTAGTGGCGTTTCGCATGTGTTCTGTAGTGATGCTTGTGACGTGTTTTCCGTATTGATGTTATGTTGTTTCTGTACGTATTTTACTTACTTTACGTACTTATTTTAAGCCTAACTATGATGTTTTTCCTAAACCTAACTAAGTGGTTTTGTTGCCCCCTGCTGATACTGTACCTTAATGTGTAATATTGACACCTCGGCTAGGCAAAACGTGACACTGACACACTATCCTCTGGTGGACAGGTGGGTCTATTACTTTGGCGTGGTATTGGGTTGAATATAAACAACTGTTAAAGTACTCAAAAACGCTTCTGTGGTCGTTCCTGCTACAGTAAGTGTCTCCAGGACCACATTTTGCCATGATGACTAACACACAGACTCACAGGGTAAAAACAATACCAGTTTCGCGGCATGCAAAAAATGTTGTTCTTCTTGTGTGTCTTCACTTTTACAAAGCATGATCCACACTGAATAGCCTTTGAAGTAGTTTCTCTTCCCTGCTGAAATCTCTGTGAAAAAAGTCCACTGTATACCATCATCATTTGGATTACTTGTACTCTGGGGCGGACTAATGCACAGGCTGGCCTAGGCTGCAGCCTAGTGGCCCCATGTTTACAGGGGCCCCAGATTGGCCAGATTATTTTTAATTATTTGAATGTACTTAAGAGAAAACAAACAACTTTACCCCTACTGACCTTATAAACTTGGCCCCATGACGTGACCAGGTTCATAAGGTCAATTTGGTTTTCAAACAATACGTCATTACTGGACAGGATAGCGGTAAAATGAAAATATGATCACGGAGCACAAAAACGAAAAAGCACAACGGCTGAAAGAACACCATGACCAAGTGTGCGTGTACATGCCAGTGCTCCCAGAGTGCGTACGTGTGGGCCGTGTAATATTTCTAGCATGCTTTTACACTTGGCACTAAATTACTTTTTTTCTGGGTACGTTAAAGCATGATGAGTAAGGGTGGGGGGCCCATACAAAGAGTAGCCTATGGGGCCCCTAACCACCTTATTCCGCCACTTGTACTGATGGACAGGAGGAGGTTTAGTGTGTTGATAGTGCTTTGTACCTGAGATGCTCTCTGATCTGGTCGGGCTGCATTTCATCCAGAAACTCCCTCAGATACTTGCTGGAAGTACTTTTGTCTGCATTGTTTGGATGTGTGGGCTTTGCAAACCAGCCTACACACACAAACACACACACAAACACACACACACACACACACACACACACACACACACACACACACACACACACACACACACACACACACACACACACACAGAGTTGTGGTTATGGACAGCATGTGTAAGCCTTCTGCAGGCAGACGTGAAATGTGTCAGAGTAGCGACTAACTAAAGCTCACACACACACACAACAACAACGCACCTTCAAGAACTTAAATAGCACTGAGTATATTTGATAGTTGATGAGAGTAATTCTGAAGAAATTAACTGTGAAAACAACAAAACTTTATCTCCTCATGTTGTGCTATTTCAGCAACTGCCTTCACTTCCATTTATACACTTGTACTGGTCAACTATCCCATTATTGTCATTGTTATAACACTGTTACATAAGGGACTTTTCATTAACAACAAACACACAAAGCATAATAGACATCACTTGTGGATTATTTTTTATTATTATCATGTCTTACCTACAATGAATCCCAGCAACAAAGAAGCTGTCACAACCACAATCCACCCGATCCACCGAATTAACTTGCTCTCCTTTCTCATTTTAAAGCAGTAGGCTTCCACGCATCGACACGACTGAGTCTGCAGAGCACTCTCACAGAGATAGAGAGTAATTTGTTTAAGCAGTGCACAGTTAGAGCATGGGAGAGCAAGATAGAGAGGGACAGAGAGAGAGAGAGGGAGGGGGGTAGGTGACTTTCTGTGTCTGGCAAAGAAAGAGGCAGTGGGTGACGAGTTGCAGAGGAAAGAGCTATCAGCTCTGTCATTAGCGGTGTGTTTGGCCAGTAGACTGTCTTGTGCACCTTGGCCATTCATGTGCTGAGTCAGCATTACTCAACCCGAGACTAGATGGCCAAGAATCCAGCCAAGAATAAGCTGCAGTAACAATTCAGTGCAGAAAGGAGTCAAGAGTGAGCCTCCACAGAGTGACACTGAATCAGCAGAAACTCTCTACTCTATGCTAGAATAACAAACGAATGTGTAGTCTTGAAAATGATCTATGGTGATGAAATCCTATTTACAGACGTATTAAAGGAAAAACAGATGCGTCCGTACAGGATAAAATTGGTCACTGAATGTTTTGATGAGGATGAAAATGCATGTGTGTGTAATGTGATTCAGTTAGCAGAACATATTTTGGACCAACATGTTAGACAACACTCTCCACCAACACCAAATGAGGGAATATCTTTCATCAGTAAACTTGATACCAAAGAGACTCGTGGTGGACCAACACCTTAATAACACACTTGACCCATGTGTATACGTTGAAACACCTGGCCTACCTGGCACTAAAATATAGCTGGATATAGAAGGTGGGCAAATTATAGGAAATCATAGCACATCAACACTCTGTAGAAGCTGTAGAAGCTTATATTCATATACAAAAGGGACAAATTAGACTCATCACATATGTGTGGAAGCCCATTTCTGCCAAGAAAAGAAATGCATGAAAAGTTAGACATGATATAATATAATACTCACAGTAACTATTTGGACTTACTCAGTCAAAATTATAAGATAAGTCAAAATGTTGATGTAGTATCTCATAAGTGAGTTAAAATTTAGTAAGTCAACCTCTTGACCAGTCCAAATGGACTTCCTATGAATATTTATTTCTATCATGCTTAACTTTTCCTGGCAGAACTGGGCTTCCATCTTCCGGATTCATCTATGCTGGTTTACTGCAGTTTCAGTCGACATAAAGCTGACATATATAAAGTAAGTCAGTCACCAAAACCTCTAATCAACCAACAAAACAGACAATAAACAGCGTTCCAGTTATGAATCTTACAGACAAAGGTGTGTTAGTAGCCTATAGAATGAGTCAGTTTATTAATGTGAGACCCCCCAGGCAAAAACATTGTTTTTTCATACACTGTTCAATTTTGACATTTTGAGCTATTTTGCGTCCATAACATGTCTTCTTTCAGACTAGTGGAAAGAAAACAACCAAAATACATACAAAGGTGTTTATTTTACTACTTTGTCTATAAGCGTCTGTAGATTTATCCTAAATTCACCAGAAGTTAACATAAGATAATGCCTCATTTGTATATCTAACATACATTTTCAGAAAACTTGTAATACAAAACACAATTGTCTCAATATTAGTAATCAACTGGGGATATTATGGATGAATATTATATTATGGTATTTTGCAATACACATCTTTAAATGCTGTTTTCTCAAAATGAGTTGTTTCTTAGACTCTGAGCCAGAAATCTCCACTACAGCAGCACTTCCATACACCAAATTTCCCAGTTTCATTCCTATCTATATTCTTAAGTTTTTTACCAAGGAGTTTGCTCATATATCCTTCATAGCCTGATTTATAGAACATTATTCCTAAAAACATGGCGAAAACTGATTTTTTTTAATAGCTGTTGACAGTATTTCCTGATTTATGGAGTGATAAAAAGAGATATCCATAATCCCCTCTGTAAAAACCTTTGAGTCTAATATGTCAACAAAATGAAACAAAAATGTTGAACCTGGCTTTATCCAATGTTCAGATTTCTGTTCTGGAAATGTATGCAATTTAGCCCATATTTAATGCTTAATATTAAAGTTAGCATTAGATAATGCATCATTTGCATTTACTTGAACATTTCAGAAAAACTTGTAATACAAAAAATAATTGCCTTAATGTACGTAATCAACTGGGGAAGTTTCATGGTGATATCTATGATTTTTGGTGATGTCTTTGGTTCACTTACGTTTCAATTCAGGACAAAACTCAAGTTACAGCTCTGGTGTATATCACTATATAATCAGACATATTTTCCCACACTATAAGACATGCGGGCCTTGGTCGTGCTCGACCCCTCTTGGTCCTGTGAACAGCTGTGTGGGGTGGAGGACGGCTCTTTCATGCGGTGGGCTGGAGCGTGAAGCGGCGAGGAGGCTCTGCCCTCAGGAATGTGGGGAGGACACAGACCACAGCTCTGCCTCATACTCAACACGCTGTTTATCTGTAGAGAAAACTTTCATTACACCAGCATGGGGATGTTGGTTTTCATTTAATTTGAACTGTGTTGTTTGGGTACCTAAGTTGTCCT
Organism: Adelosebastes latens; assembly: GCA_916700685.1. NCBI lineage: Eukaryota > Metazoa > Chordata > Actinopteri > Perciformes > Sebastidae > Adelosebastes > Adelosebastes latens. The sequence goes on along the minus strand of CAKAKR010028374.1, from coordinate 65,482 downwards.
AAAACTAATGCTGGATTTTATTACTTTTACACAATCAAATGACCATGACTCGGGGTGATGATTACATTATAAAATGTAACAGCAGATTAATATTCTGTGGCGTTTAAGGTCATGCCAGCTGTGTGATTAGAAGTGTATGTAAGTATTCGGGCATAATGCAGTATGACGACCTCTTAAGCTTGATTTATTCAGCATTTTTTCCAGGCAAGTGGAGTATTACTCTTTTGAAAAAAAAGACTAAAACACATTTTCAGCATTTGAAATTAAAATTCCAATCATGGGGTTTCAACAGATCCTGCTTGTAAAAAAAAGTACTATCACAACAAGTGTCACCAGTGAAGAAACCCAGTGCACTTTGCATCTACAGGAGTCAGAAAGCCTTAAATATTATAGCTACATGTTTAAACCACATGATAAGTTTACCCTGGTGAAGAATATGAATGTTTATGATCCAGAAATCCCAAAGAAGAACCTGAACGAGCATGATGATGACCAAGGACTTTGCTGCCTTTTTTTCTCCATATTTTTTAATCTTTGTACACTACATGACCAAAAGATTACATGTGATGGTTACATGATGTCCTGATGAAGATCCTTGTTGATCGAAACATTGACTAATAAAGCCGAGAAAAGTATGTGCGGGAGCAAGTCAGGAAGGCTCTAGACAAGATCAAGGAACAACCATGGCTGCAGTGATTTGATTCCTTTCAGCTTGAAGAGTGTTTGCCACTGATGTTGGCTGATAAGACCATTCCCACAGTCGGTGTTCCACTTTATCCGAAAGATGTAGGTTGGGGTTCCAAAAAAAATCAAAACCATTTCTTTATGGACCTGGTTCAGGGCACGAGGGCATTGTAATATTAACACTAAACACACTAAAAGTGATAAAACAATCTCATCCCAAAGGTCAGTTTAAAAGCTGTTCTGAGTCCACATACTTTTGGTTATTTGGACTGAGGGGTCATGTAGACACAACTTTACTTCAGTTGTCTTTTCATCGTTTTTCTTCTCCAGCATGTACATCTGTTTGTAATGTCCTTTATTCCAAGAAACATCTCCTCTCATTACAGCTGCATTTCTTATATAAGACACAGGATGGCGCCGACAGCCCACAGAGATGGCATGTAGTACATGTCTTGGTGCACTTCTTGTGATGTTATTAAACTTGCAGTCGGTTTCCCCAAAAGATCAAATAATGAATCTACAAATGCATAAAATCTATAGCAATATCACAGATTAACACATATGTCAGAAATAAGCATTATCGCCATTGAAATTAACGGTTATACTGCTTTTAACACTTTGAGGTCACTTTCTAATGAGGCATCCTTTATACAGATTTAATAGCTATTGGGATTATTATGGTTAATATATCATTTAGTAACGCTCTATGGATCAGTTATAAGATATTAATAAGAACAAATTTGGGGGTCAGCAGCTTGTGAAAAATCCCTTTGGCAGGTGTTTACCCTTTAAATTTGATAATAAAGCAGATATAAATGTTGGTGATCTCTTAATATATACTTTCACTTTCCAATGAAGCATCAAATCTTCTGTTATAAATGAATAAGTTATTAATAAAAGAGTTTGAACCATCATTTCTGTGATGTGTTAATAAGATATTAATAAATGGATTTTGGTCCAAATATTACACTAGAAATAAGTAATCAAACGGATTTTTCACAACCTGCTATCCCTAAAGTTGTTCTTAATAATTTCCTTAGAACATTTTAAAAGGAAATTATCATCACATTTAATTAACGATGTCTAATTATCTTTTGATATGTTTAGATATATTTTCTTTTCTTCTGTACTGTTTTTTTTTTACATGTATTTCGTTGTTATTGGATTTTTTTCCACTGTTTGGTTAGGTTTTTCTGCAAATTTTGTATATTTCTTGTTGTTGTTTAACTTTTGTTGTATTTTTAAAATTATGTTAGTTTAGATCATTCTTCCTTTTTTGTTATTGTAATTGTTTTCTCCTCCTGGGGTTGGGGGGAGGTCCTTTGTATAAGCCTGTAAGGCTTCTTCACCTCTCCTGTCACATTTTTTTTTTTTTTTCATTGACTGGATTTTGTGTAGTTTTATATATTTGCAAATAAAAATAATAAAATAAAAAAAAGATATGATGATTCAAACTCTTTATTAATGACTTATTAATTTATAACAGAAGATTTGATGCCTTATTGGAAAGTGAACGCATATATTAAGAGATCACCAACATTTATATCTGCTTTATTATCAAATTTAAAGGGTAAACACCTGCCAAAGCCTGTGGCTTCTGGACCTCTCGTGACACATTTCTTGTTTTTTTTTTTATTGACTGGATTTTGTGCAGTTTTATATATGTGCATATAAATAAATACAAAAAATATAGTTTTAACTGATCCATAAAGCATTATTATTAATCATTAATAATGCGGTTAGTATCAATTTATAACCCCTTTATAGGTGCAAGTACCATTTAAACTTTGTATGGAAGTCATCCTGTAGATGAGAGTTATATCCTCCTGAGACCCAGCCCATTGACATGTGTCCTCTGTAGGGGACATTTTGTCCACATGCATATCCTCTTACTCTTTTGACCTACTCTATCAACCCCTGGTGTATTGTAAAGAGGACATCCTAGGCTTTCCAGTGATATGGCATGTGTGTTTTTGAATGTATTCTTGGTTTAATATCACTCTACAGCCATAATCTGTTCATTTTTTTGTCTTTTCACACTGAAATAGTCCTGTAGTCCACTATACAGTGGACAATAAAAATAAAGTTTAACAAGCCTAAATTGTTAAGATTTTCTTTTAACCCTAAATAGGAAGGAAATCACAAAAAAAGTAATTGGAAGACACTTTTTTTTAACTCGGTTCCCAGGAGGTTATTGTGAGACTATGGCTCCCTCTAGTGACAGAGAGGAGCAGTGTGCAGCAGTGTTTATTGTTCTCCTGTCTAGTCTGTCTGTTTGTTGGTTACCTTTATTCACCCCAAAGTAATTTCTGTTCCAGATATGTTAACGACGCTGCTCACTTCAGGTTCAGACCTGCTGTAAAAGCGACCTGCAACCAGATGAGGAGTGTTTCAGACTTTGTGGGAGGATGAAAAGTGGAGCTGCTGCTCAGAGCAGCCAGCAGGAGTGCAGGAGGGACTGAGCAGTGAGAGTCAGAGACACCGGCCGGTCTGTGGACGCTGAGACACACTGAGAGACAGACACACGGATAAGACGCAGAGCTGCAGGGAGGACGAGTCTTTACCTTCGTGGATAAAGTTTTGGTGCAGCTGCTGAGCCAGTGAACGCATCATGGTTGTGTCTGTGCGGAGCTGGGTCGCCAACGAGGGAGGAAAGCATCTGGTCCTGGTGGGGAGACACTTTTGTCAAGAGATTTTTACGTCTGGTCGACTCCACTCTGTTTGTTTTACCTGCAACTACAACTTGCACATTGTGTTTTGTACAAACTTCCATCCTGAGGAGACACTACATGTCAGTCAGTTTGTCAGTGCCCTATAGTGAGTTTAGTGTGCTTTCTGTGCTGTCTCCATACAGCTACAACCATTATATGCCATGGAGTTATATTTTGCTGAAACATGAGATGCTTATTTAGGGACAGCCCAACAAAAAACATTAGAGATGCTGTTTTTTTTTTTTTTATTTCTACTGTATGTGTTGCTAATGTCCTAATAATGAATATAAGGCTGTAGTTAAGACTGTACATCCTGTGCTGTGTGTGTGTGTAGATGCTGTGGCTGGGAGCAAACACCTGGCTCTTCCTGAAGACCTTCCTGCTGTACTCCACTGGACAGCAGTATCACTACCTCTACAAGATGCTCGGGGTAAGACCTGACACATTTACATACCGCACACTGCATTTATTATCAATACTTAATACTCAATAATTCTAAAGTTATAATCTGTAATTCAGATGTTAACAAAAAGTTTGCCCTACTACCACCCAAATTCAAACTACGGGTTCGTAACATCTTGTCACTTCCAAATAGATGGACAGATGTTCAGCAACTAAATATTTAAGTTTTTATGATGCTATCACTTTTTTTTTTACATCAATAAATAAGTATACTTTCAATCACAATCATTGAAGAAAGACAAATCTTTTATCTGTAAGTTAAACTCTTCTTTTATTGTATATGTGTGAATAGGCTCAAACAATACTACATGGACCATTAAACAACAAAATGTACAGAAAAAAAGTTGCTATAAGAAGATTTGGTTTGATGTTTAAAATATTAGGTTCATATCATGTTCATTTATTTCCCCGTAATTCTCCAAAAGTCACATTGTGGCCTGGGAGGAAGCTTTAATAGTACATAATTTGATCAGCCACTACATTGTTTAAGAAAAAGTGCTTCAGATTCCTATGCACAGCATCAGAAAGACTTAATAACTGCCACAACATAAACTTATTATATGTACAATATATGCTGATGTCATTTTTATGGCAGATATTTTAACAAGTCACAGTCAGAAAAGCACAGGTATTATAAACAATACAATAAAGGATGGCTGAATTCAGGGTCACGCTGTCATGGCAAGCCATCGTTAATGTTATTAGTAACACGTGCTTTTCGTACTAATGACAAGTTAAAATGTAGGCTGTGAAAAAGACCTACGCTCGCTGTGTCTGAAATCACTCACTTTTTCCTGTGTAGTTACTATATTTAACCTCCGCCATCTATTTGAAGTGTCTGCATGTACACTACTTTCTGCCAACAATCCCACAATGCAATGTGCTGCTTTTTATAGATGCAAAAAATTACAGCTGCGTCAAACTACACCTGTTAGTTTTGACACAAAATGATGCATAAGTGTCCGAAATCTCAATTTACGGCTAACTATTGAGTAAACTATTGAATATCTCTTATACGGGCAGTAGTGAGCGAGTGAACAAGTGAGTGATTTTAGACACAGCCCTATTGTCAGATGGGCCCAACACACCTGGCTGTGGTCCACTCACACAGGTGTTTTCACTTATTCTGCTTGATTAGATTTCTACATAGGACTGTGTTTGTGTGTACACAGTGTGCGATTGTGTACAAAGAGATGAATATTTACATGAAATAGCAGTTCAGACGGAGGGAAATCAACAAAAAGCTTCTTTAAAAGCTACATTTCAAGAGTAATAATTGCATCCTCAACAGTGACTAACCACTCATAGAGAATACATTTTAAATATTCACTAAATTGGCCCCAAAATTGGCCTTGCGACACTTCTATCAGACTGTACGTTTTCATCAGTAGAGGGACGAAATCTCTTGTCTTTGAAGAACCATGCTGCTCCTGGCTTCAGAGACTTCTATTTATATCACAGCAGCAGCTTCTGTGATGGATGGTCGACTGTCACATGCAGGTCTAATGAGTCGGAGTTGTGACTTTAAACTCTGTGATGGCAATTACCCACATCTGTGTGTGTGTGTGTGTTCACAGGTTGGCCGGTCTGTGCTGAGTCTAGGGCCATGGTGGTGCAATAGTGACATGAGCCTGGGCCATAGAAATAGAATAGGAGTAGAACCATGGATGTATTAAGAGAACTGGATACAGTGTTGGAGGCGGGGCCCCCGTCATTACTATGAGAGTTGCTCATTGGCACATGAAGCCTAAATGGCTCGACTTCCGTCTGGAAAAGTACCCGTATCTTGGCGGACCATGGGCAACTGGAACATGCGCAGTAGAGTCCGCTCGGTCAGATGACTCGGTCACGGGGTCCCAACGTCACGGTCTGGGTCTCACTCACATGAACGGAGGAAGGGAAATAACTCTGTATTCAGCTATTAGTGCATTTTACAACTTTAAAAACTTATTTTTTTAAATAAGGGCTATTAGAGTGTTCGTACTGGGAAGTTGATTCACCTCAAAAAAAATTATCCGCTGAGTTACAGACGTCTCTTTCCCAATGTAAATCTATGGGGAAAACCCTTTTTGGGCCTAATGGCATCACGTGACTGACACGGAAGTTGCAGTACCGCCGTTTAGCCACTACGAAAGTCCGGATCGTCGACCGGCGCACTTCCTGGGGGCTTGAGTAGAACAGACACTCCAATTCAAATCAACATAGCAGGATGGTCAGAGCAGCGGCTATCTTTATGTGTACCAACTGTGGTAGTTGTAATGGGCTAACTTCCGTATAAACTAAACCGACTTCTTTGATAATGTTACGAAGCATATTCATCCACACGCTCTTGTCACAATGTAGGAAAGCACATTGCTATCGCCAAATGAGTGACAACTTTGTTCAGCTAATTTTCTGGTACCAGTGTAGCATTAAAGCATGGTGGAATTAGCAAGCTGAATCAGGAATTCGATTTTGATGCCTGTTGACTCATGTGAGCGTTGGTGTAATTGTAATAGCTAATTTTCTGGTACCAGTGTAGCATTAAAGCATGGTGGAATTAGCAAGCTGAATCAGGAATTCGATTTTGATGCCTGTTGACTCATGTGAGCGTTGGTGTAATTGTTGTCACAAGTTCATGTTGGTGTGTGTGTGTGTTTTATGCACGTTTGTTCCAGAGCAAATGCTCCTTGTCTTTGGAGAAAATCATACAAATGCCACTGACATTACAGTCCAATCACCTCAGACTGTCTAAGCTCAGACACCGCCTGTTGCTCTCCACCAGCTGTTTCCTCCCTAATGTTCAAGACCTGCGTTTGGATTGTGTCACTGAAGAAAATACAACATGAGAAATGTGTGTAGTATGAAATAAGAGTAAGATTTGGCAGCGAGCAGTATGAGTAAGTGAGCTATTCATGCACTGCCTGTACGGTGAGTGGGAGGCACAGGGGAGAGAGGGGCAAGTGTGGGCACGCCGCTGGCTCTGACTGAATGCCTTGCTGGAGGGCTTAAGTTTATGTGTGTGTGCACATGCAAGATGGAGATGTATTTCAAAGCTTTAATGCTGCCGAAGGGAATTTAGATTCAACTTCAAAAAGCATCTTATCTCATTCACCTGTATGGTTCAGTGGGTGTTTGTGTGTGTGTTAGTGTGTGTTTTGGTTTTTGGGGATGTACAGAAAGCAGGATATCAGATCTCCTGCTTGTGGTTTTGCCGTCAGCTGCCTTTCAGTGGGAAGCTGTGTTGAGTGAATGTGCGTGGGGAGTTTTTAAAGGGTAAAGGTATCAGACTTTGAAGTGGTAACCTTGACTTGCTATATGTAGATTCTCACTTTGACCTGTTTGTGTGCTCCGTTCTTATATTTCAGAAACCATGCAGTGTGCCTTGTACTTTCATCTGTTTCAGTCAGTTGAACTGCAAATTGTGGTTCCTCATGTCCTCGTGGACTGTAGGTGGATTGTCATTGTCAGCAGCGGAGTTCTTCAGAGGCAGACCCTTAAATTAGAAAAATAAAATGACAAACATTGCTCATAAAATCACCCCATAAAAACAACCGTTGATAGACGATATATTCATCAAAAATGCCAAAAAATTATCTTAAAAAAAAAAGAGGGGGGAGAATTTAATACTGATACTTTAATAATACGATTTTTGGGATGGAGTATCTCTTAAAATGTTGGACTACAGTTCCACACATGACCTCTCTCTCTCTCTCTCTCTGATCAACACACTCACTCACCTTCATCTCTCACACTAGTTGTTTGAGTTTCTCAGGGATAATGAGAACAGACGGCACCAGCAGTGCTCAAAGAGGCTGCCAAGAAAATGTTCAGATGTGCTGAGTTACAAGTACATCCAGTGTTTCGGCATGAAAACAGCTTTGATTACTGAGCTGTAGTTTGAGATTCATGAAGTCAGATTACATAGCGTGTCTCTTTCGGTAAATTGCACTCTTATCATCCTGGTGTCAGCTGCTGTATCAGCCAGACAGGATGTTCTAAGATGTAGTAGAAAATGTATCTGTATCTGTATGTATTTATTAATTTGACAGACACTTTTTCCCGAAAATGATGTACAAATGAGGTACAGTCCCTGTGCCTCAATCTAACTACTCTCGGAAGAGGTAGGACGTCAAGTGATTTTTGAAGACATATTGTGAAGATGATTGTTGTGAATGACGAAAGTTCATAAACCTTAATGGGGGAATACAGGTAGGTGGGTGCCATGCTAGCAAGAATCCACAAGAGTTCGTTTATTGTAGAGGTTTTCAAACTGTGAGGCAGAGTTGTAGGGGAATGCAGAAGGAAGGATATGAGGCAAAGATACTCCGTGAGGTGAAAGGCACAGGTATGCTTGTGTTCTAAATACAACGGGAGGTTAGTTACTGTAGTACTGTGGTCCGTTTACCAACACAGTCAGCAGTTGCAGCAGCAGTGGCTGTGACACACAGCTCATGGAGGCTATTAAGGTACTTAAGCTACTTCTTTTCAGAGTCATAACTCATTCAAATATAAATACTCATAGTATATATCAATACTTAGTCAAAGTCAAATATGAACACACATATTTTTGGATTCAGTGTGACTTAAAACTTTCAAAGAATGCCATTATCATATCATATAAATGTCCATGAATCAGCATTGAAAAAAAAGATTCCTAAAACTCCACAAACCTGAGAATCATGACATTTTTAAGTTTTCTTCAGTATCAATGTACTTCAGTGACAGTTGTGTTGTATACATCCATGGGTACATTGAAATCCTGTGAACATTTGAAACAAAAAACTCAAACGACTTGCCCACAGTGTCAGCCCCTGCTTTATTGGAGTAGAAAAACACAGAATTACTCAGACATTCATCTGTCTTTGCACCCAACTGGAGAGTCGCTTCTGTAGGAAGCAGTAATAACAATAAACTAATCTTTTATTATAAAACGTACTTTTGAAGTATAATGTGTTTTCTTTTTGATTATCATTTAAAATAGATTCACCTCAGCCATTTGAGATTTTTAAAAGGATATTTTGAATTTCTTTTTTAAACAATTACTAAAGAAGTGTTTGTGTGTCATCATCCTAACAAAACTAAATTAGTGAGGGATAAAGGAGAACGATTATTAGCCCTCATACTGGGGAGGACAAAGATGGTTTTAAATAACCCTGTGTGGCGGGGAAGTCATGCCTCAAGCCCTCAGTGTGCACATTGAATAGTCCAAATCTGAATAGGAACTGCTCAAAAGTTGTATCTTAATCCGCCAGTTCACTTTATATCCGCTGCATCAGGCCTCATTTCAACAACCTGCCTAACAATGTGTGTTTGTGTGTGTTTCCCAGCTAGGACTGTGCATCAGCAGGGCGTCTGCGTCTGTGCTGAACCTGAACTGCAGCTTGGTGCTGTTGCCCATGTGTCGCTCCCTGCTCACCTTTGTCCGAGGAACACACACGGTAAGAAAGAGACTGAAGGGGGAGGAAGGAAAGATAGGGGGATGGGGAAGAAAGGGATTATTGAGTTGGAAAAATACATTACTTATGTCACTTTGAATGATATAAAGTTGTTGATTTTTATGTAAAAATGCAAGAAAACAGTTATAATTTTGGTGCATTATTGGTGAAGATATTTTGTAAATGTAGGGAGGGGAAAATTAGTCATGTGCGTTATATTGAATCCTGTGTTGTAATGCATACGCTCATGCAGGTATCGAGCAGAGAGACTCGCAGACTGCTGGACAAGAGCAAGACCTTTCATGTGGCATGTGGAGTTTCCATCTGCATCTTCTCTGGTAAAAACTGTCACTAATCACCACAGCTCACATGTCTTCATGTATCACTGTGTGTGTGTGTGTGTGTGAAGTGTGGATAAATGGACCTGGGCTGGCTCAGCATTCCTGGCGTACCAGCTGTTATGTCCCTCCAGCTGGTCATGTGTGTTTTTGCTGTCTAGTTGTGTGTGTGTGTGTGTGTGTGTGTGTGTGTGTATGTGTTGCTGCTCTTGTGAGTCTCCTCTCATGACATCATGGGAGCCTCTAGCAGCTGTGTGTCTGCTGGGTCTCTGCTTTACAGGCTTCTTCCTCTTACTCATTCATATCTTTTTTGGGAAGCCTGGCCTCATATCTGTACAGTAACACGTGACTCTCTTTGTCTCACGAAAAAGACGACCTAAGTCAGCACTAGCCACTTATATACACACAACCACATGCTGTGTGCTTTTCCTCACAGTGATTTAGTCATTGTATAGAAGTCTTGTTGTTGTCTACAAATACCAAGCAGATTTCCGCAGCCTCTAAAAGCTTTAAATTTCACCATGGACCTCTGAATTAAAATGTTCAACAACTTAAAGCATTTCTGCTCCACCAGATAGCATGTAGAGGAAAACAGGATTGATTTGAAAGGGATTCTTCAGCGATTTAGTATTAACTTCCATACAACTGGGGGAGGGGGATTAAAAGAGACAGATTAAAAAGGCATGGTTAAAATCGAAGCAACAGAAGCCAAGATATGATGGCTTTAGTTTCTAGTGTGGGTCAAACTCCAGAAACACTAGATCCTACACTTCCCATAATGCTACTCGATCGAGTGTATTTCATGGTAGATGCCCATCATGTCTTTATAACACACTTTAAATTTAGAGTTGACAAAGTAGCTCCAGAACCACCAAAATATTATATAATTGAGAAGTAGGCTACTCACCCTGACTAGGAAATCGACTTTGACATGTAAAATCAGTGGAGTGCCCCTTTAACAATCAAAAAAACAAACATAGCGAGCTGGATTTTTATAAAACTAGATACAAAGAAACAAGACTAAGCCTATTAATCCATGCTACAGCCATGTTAGCTGCTTTGTGAGGCTATGAGGCGATGTTAAGCAGTTATAATGTTTAACATGTTCACCATCGTAGGGCGCTTTCACCAGCCAACTATTAGTCTGTTTTAATTGAACTCTGGTGCGGTTCTTTTGGGCAGTCGTGAATGCAGTAATCATACTATGGTGCGGACCAAAACAAATGGTCTGAGACCGCTTGTTAGAGGTGGTCTCAGACCGTTTCCAAGTGAACCAAAACACAGGCTGCCTGTGTGGTCATTTGTTGAGATGGACTCAGGTAAACGACAGGTTAACATGAGTGGAAGAGGACTGACCTGGAGGAGAAGGGATTTTTGTGTACAGTAGATCAGTGCCGAGTCAAAGTGAAAAAACGTAGACAGCAATATTTCAAAGTCCGCGATTCCCTGCACAGAAGTGGCTGCTCTTGAGACGAAGAAGATAAAATCGCTCCTTTGTACACGCCCCACAACAAATTCATTTTTTAATTTGGTCCGCTTTAACTTGTGCGTTGTGAAACCGAACGAGACTAAATAGAAAATAAACCAAAAGTATCAATTTCACTCTGATTCGGATTAGCCAAGCTTGTGAAAGCGCCCTTAGTTTAGTGTGTCAGCATGCTAACATTTGAAATTGTGACGTGCTGATGTAGTGAGATGAACATTTTGTGCCAATCCACCCAAAGTAATTAGGATTCATCCTCTGTGCCAAATTTCATGGCAAACCGTAGTTGTTGAGATATTTCAGTCTGGACCAAAGTGGTGGACCGACCGGCCGACATTTCCATCCACAAAGCCAATAGAACGACCTGGCATCTGTTCTTCACTGTTGTCATCTGTAAGCTTAAGTCTTATATCTTCATTGCCATTCACACACATGCACACATCTCTTCCCTTCAGGCAAAGCTCTCATGTTCTAATAGCGGAGTTCCACAGTTCTGAGACAATAAATGACAATGAAGACAGAGAGACCGCAGCAGGGATGGGGGAGAGATACAGACTGAGAGAAGAAAGAAAGAGAGAGAGAGAGGGAGGGAGAGAGAGGGGTGGGAAGCAGTGGGAGTGAGAAAGGATGTGAGTGAGAAAAAAAGGACCCTTGTGTCTCATGATTACGCCCTCTAATTCCATCAGCTGTCGAACGGCTGCGTGGTTAGCCTATGATGTCAGGGAGGTGTGTGTGCATGTGTGTGTGTGTGCGCGTGCGCCAATGAGTCAGGAGGATGTTTTGCTGAATTTCTGCTGAATAGACAAAGAAATGTTTGTACGAGTGTCCTCGAGCAGTTAATTTTGACCTTTATAATTAAGTGTATGTATGTGTGTGTTTGAGGCAGAGGAGCTGTCCTGTATGTCTGCTGGTGGCTACCCACTAAAATGTGTGTTTTAAATCAGCATTGTGTTTCCCTTTCTCTTCTTCTGTAGTTGTACACGTGTCTGCCCATCTGGTGAATGTGGTCAACTTCAGTGTGAGCTACTCGGACGACTTTCCTGCTCTCAATTTGGCTCGCTACAGAGGAGAGGTGAGACACAAAGACATTTGCATTTTATACTTGTGAGGATCCTCATTGACTTGATGCATGGAATATTTTCGCCGGTTTACCTTGCCCTCAGACAGCTATACAGTCTATGTTTCTGACGGGGAACTGAAGCCGTTATCTATGCTCTTGCCAAAGCAACCAGACTCCGTTGAAAAAAACTGAACTGTTACCTTGTTGCCGATTGTGGCAGCGATAGACCAGCAACCCCCGTGTTCTGCGAGGTAAAATTCCAGGTTTTTTCAATGGAGTCTGGTGGTTTTGGTGAGAGCGTAGATGGATACAACAGCTTCAGTTCCCCATTGGAAAGGGCTGTCTGACGGTAAGGTAAAGCAGTGAAAATATTCTAAATATAGCGCACACTTTAACTGATATTGATTTTATTTAGGTGGGCCTTTCCTTTAGGTGGCTTAAATACGTTTTTCTACCAGCCCCGTCCACAACAGTACATTGCTTTGCTCCCGTGTCGGTACTCCTGTCTGTTTCTCCAAACCGGGGGAGTGCCGACTGCCATCTACTGTAGATAATACACTGACTATGGATAAGTACCTCATACAACCCCACTTCAAAACACCCAAACTATCCCTTTAAGGCCGAGGTATGCTTGAAACAAACTACGTTATGCTTGAAACACGTCGTCCAAACACTCTCCTCAAGGGCATCCGTGGTGTTTCACTCAGTTTCACATAAGAAAAGTGACGAAAGTAGTTGTTTGGTAGAATGAAAAATAGATAGAGCCCGAGAAGGAAGCATCAATCCTGCAACTCACCTCTGCACATCTGGTCAAGCGCGGCATAAAGTTAAACATTTTTTTTTTTTTCCTTCCCAGGATCCCAAGCTGATCATTTTGACCACAAGTAAGAAGAACTACTCTTTCTTATACAGTATTGTGTAAAGACCAGATGTGTGTGTATGCATGTGTATGCTGGTATGTTTTTACTTGTAGCAATGAAGGTGGTAAATGTGTTGCAGATTAGAGTGGCTTAATGCCAAGAGGAGAGGAGGTCATGCTGTGTTTAGTCCTCTTTTTCTCTTCTCTGTATTTTTGCTGCTTTAGTGGGTAAAATAAGTCATGTAGAAAAAACGGGATTGCTGGCTAACTGTTAAACTGTTTACTTTTTAAATTGAATTCTGTGGGAATATCATAGTGAGCAGACATCTTCACTTACACGTGTCTCACATGTATGTGGTGTGGGATGTTACATGTAACTTGACTTTGTGTCTCCGCTCTCTGATTGGCTTCTTCTCTTCAGTCCCAGGAATCACGGGCGTCCTCTTGGCTCTCATCCTCTTCCTGATGTTCACATCCTCCTCCTACTGCGTAAGGTAGGTCAGCCAAACCACCTTTTGTAGGAGTTTCCTAAAGCCTAAAGGTCACTCTTTAAGTGTGTAAAGTCATCTCAATGATGTCCGTGGGTTGTGCATGCGAGATAGAAAACATTTTGGTTTGTACAGAAACAGGGTATACTTTAAGAAAACAAACATGAAAGAAGTTGCAGTAAAAGAGGACGAATACAGGGTTTGATGATGTGCATTGTTTGGCATGTTTATGGGGGGGTCGTTGTGTGTAATGACCCCTTTAATATTGACCTCTGATGTCCTGCTTACTCAGGCTCTCTGAGCTGGGAGTCTGTGCGTCTGGTCCTGAACAAACTCTGACCTCGCTTTCTTCTTTTGTTGTCTCTGCTCTTTTTGTGTCTCTCGGTCTCTTGTTTCCTTATATCACGTTACAATGTCATTATTCCTCATTTACATCTATTTTGGGTGGTTATCTCTCTTTTAAAATATCATCTGTGTTTTAAAAGTAAGAGTTTCTTTGAAAATAATCATATATGTTGTTTTTTCAGGTTGTCCAAATATGAGATCTTCTGGTACACACACAACCTGTTCATCATTTTCTACATCATCCTCATGGTGCACATGGTCGGGTAGGTTTGGGGGCTAAGCACTAAATCCAGTGTGTGCTTGTACGTGAATTTATCTCTGCATGATCCGGTCAGTTTTTCTGCACTGTTGGTACAGATTGTCTCCCTCTCAACCACTTCTTCCAGAGCAAGACAAGATAAGATATGAATGTCAACAAATATTGGGAGACTCCCACTGATACAGTAGCTGGAGATATCTCTAAATTTCTATCCACAACTTTAGACTCACTGATAATATTAATAATAATAATAATAGGCCTATATCTATTTTAGGGCTATCAATCGATTGACATATTTAATTGTGATTAATCACATGATTGTCCTTATCTAATCACAATTCATCACAAATTAATCAGACATTTTTTATCTGTTCAAAATGTACCTTAAAGGGAAATTTGTCAAGTATTTAATACGCTTATCAACATGGGAGTGGGCAAATATGCTTGCTTTATACAAATGACTAATATTGTCCAGAAACCCTCACAGGTACTGCATTTAGCATTTAGAAAAAAAAAAAAGCTCAAATCATAACATGGCAAACTCAAGCTCAACAGGCAACAACAGCTGTCAGTGTGTCAGTGTGCTGACTTGACTGTGACTTGACTTGTCTCCTTGTAAAGGGGAGACTCGTGTGTACCCATAGAACCATGTTCATTCACATGTCTTGAGGTCAGAGGTCAAAGGACCCCTTTGAAAATGGCCATGCCAGTTTGGAGCGTTATTTAGCCTCCTTCCCGACTAGCTAGTATGACATGGTTGGCACCAATGGATCAAAATGCTCCCATTGGATAATGTGAACATTCATATGTAGTTTATTGTCTTTTTCAATAACCATACCTCAGAAATCCTAAATATCACTAAGATAACCAAACTAACATCACCTTGATACTTGTCTTTTCCGTCAGAGGAGCTCTGAAGTATCAGACCAACATCGAGGCCCACCCTCCTGGCTGCCTCGGGGCCAATCAGAGCAGCACAAAGCAGCAGGGCGAGGAGCTGGAGCAGGGTGAGGATGAAGAGAGGAGATGCGGAGAGGAGGCTCACTTCCAGCCACACTACCCCCAGGTCTGTGAGTGTGTGTGGGCGGTGCACGTCTATTACGTGTATCTTGTCATTTAAATGTATTTTAGTGCGTGTTGAAGGAAGTGTACAAACCTGTAATAAGTGTGTGTCTGTGTTGTAAGTGTTGTACATGTGTGTTGAGTATTTGGGAGGTGTTGGAGGGAGTCGGTCCTGGTTTATTAGAGGTGCAGTGCTGTAAGGGAGGGGCAGGCATCCTCTTTCTACATCAAGGCCTGTGTTTGTGTGTGTTTCTTCTTGCGTGTGTGATTATGTGTTTGCACGTGGTCGTTAAGCAACGAGCTGGTTCCATAAAATCCCCCTTAAACCCGATTGTGCTCTGCGGGGTTTACTGGAGTTGTGAGCAATTAGTCCCCTACAGGTAACTGCCAACAGAAACAAACCGAAACACCACACACTGAGATAGAAAGATGAAGAGATTTGGCATGTGTTCTCATGAATATACTCTCTTTTTGATTCAGGGCCACCTTGTGTTTTCGTAAAACAAATTGGGAGAATTGAATGACGGCAACTGATACAACATAAGATTCCCAACGCTTCCTGTATCAGAGCCAACGCTGCACTCTTCATATCACATATACTGTAATTATGAGCAGCCTAGTGGGAGGCTGATATTTTAGTCAGTAATGTCGAGGAGGAATCTTTGACAAGTACAATGTGTTCACTTGGCAAAAATAATTCTTGGAATGGGCATAAATTGGTGGCAAAATTACTCCAAAGTCACTATCGTGGGCAATTACATCTATTTAAAATCCAAATTTAACACTAATGCAGTTGATTTAGCTAATTAAGACAGACTGCTAATACACTGTCTATTTCTATCTGTTTTCAAATATGTAACACAATAAAAAATAGCTAATTTCTGCTCAGATGAAATTCATCTGGTGTGTTTATAAGGGAAGCAACAGGGGTTACCATCTTGGATACGTGCACGCTTCCAGATGGCACCAAAGTGGCCTAAAA
>CAKAKR010028374.1:41832-44332 GCA_916700685.1 Adelosebastes latens | reverse complement strand
TTTGCCTGCGTGCTGCATGCTCTACTGTGAGTTATGAAAAAAAAAACATACAAACATCACAGACTGACTAATGATGAACAATTGGAACAAGCATTAATATTTTTCTTTATTTCCTCCTTCCCTCCTCCCTGCTGTACACCCAGTGACGGCTGGACGGGTTGCAGGTTGCAGAGGTTGTACTTTGTGTGGGTCTGCAGGGAGCTCCACTCTTTCTACTGGTTTGCGGAGCTGCTGTGTGCCCTTCATCACAAGGTCAGGACAAAGTCTGCGTCCCATAGCCTTCGTGTTATTTTGATTAAAACGTGGGAGCTAAACTGGGGTTCATAATCAGAGTTTGGTAATTGTTTGACCAGCATCCAGTGTTATTGTGTGCATGAATGTCAGCAGTGGGTCAGGAGATTCACTTTCTGAAAAGACTTAAGAAGTTGTTTGGCATTTTTTAACTGAGCCAATACACCCTTAAAAATTTACCAGCAAAGATAATTTACTTGACACAGGCTAGTGGGACTAGCAACTTTCCATTCCTGTGTTTGCTCTCAATCTGGTCAAAGAAAGTTTTCCGGCCGGGGTTTAAGAGGAAGGGGAAGGTCAGAGGTTAAAGACGAAGAAAATGAGCAGTTGAGCGGTTACTGTGGCACCTGCGCTTTTAAAGTAGAGCTGCAAAGATTAATCAATTAGTTGTCAACTATTAAATTAATCGTTTGAGTAATTTTTTAAGAAAAAAAAGTCAAAATTCTCTGATTCCAGCTTCTTAAATGTGAATATTTTCTGGTTTCTTTACTCCTCTATGACAGTTAACTTAATATCTTTGAGTTGTGGACAAAACAAGACATTTGAGGACGTCATCTTGGGCTTTGGGAAACACTGATCAACATTTCTCACCATTTTCCGACATTTTATAGACCAAACAATTCATCGATTAATCGAGAGAATAATCAACAGATTAAAATAATTTTTAATTGCAGCCCTATTTTAAAGTCTCTTTACAGTAAAACAAAGTTTATTTAGAAATATGGTTTGATCAAATATAATCACTTATAAGGTATTAACCGCTGCATATCTCTGTTACTGTCAATTATTTTATTGACTTTTATACTTCTTTATATGCATACTGAAACAGTCAGCAGTGCAGAGAATAGTTTTTTTAAAACAATATAAATGTAACAATTTAAGGTTTTTACAGTGATATGGATAAACAGACTATTATCAGATTTAGTGTATTGATCGCCATCTTGTGGCTGTTAGTAATTTCACCTCTCCTTTTTCAGAGAAACCTAAGGAATAAATGTTGCATTTTATCCTAAATATCAATTTGCTGAATTAGACCTAATGCATCACAGCACCACTAAAACACTGAACTTTCCATGTCTGTGTGTCTCCTTTAGCTTTGGCAGGAAAACAGACCGGACTACTTTAATCTGAAACTGTACGTCAGTCAGACAGACAACCTGCAGGTAGGTGTGACACACACGTCTATCTTTTTATGTTCATCTTTTCATTTCATTGACTGTTCACTCATTCATCTCTTCATCGATTCATTGTTTGTCAGTGTTTAAAAGCTTAACCCACTAGAGGGCAGTATATGACAGAGAGAAGGTAAAAGTCTTCTCTTGAGTTTACTGTTCTCTCTCTGAACTACACAGTATTTATTTTTGAGTCAAATTGTTTCAGCGGGAGCACTTCTATAGTAATCCACTTGTTTCAAACTCTCTCCACCTTTTCTTACTCGTCCCAGTTTCTGTAAAGATACAAAACACGGCCACAGAGAGCAGTAAAACAATACCTATAAAAACAATATCATTGATTTTATCAATTGTTTGGGCATATTTTTGATCATACTGTAAATAGCTGCTGTAATAGAACAGAAGAACATTTTTCTATTCTTTTTTTTTTTTTTAAATCATGCTTTTTATTGTTTCCTTAAGAAAAAATACTATAACCTAAACCACAACAAATAAAATGATATGTACATATAATAACAGATAGTAACTGTAAATTGAAATACAAAGTTTTCAAAAACAAGGAAGTAGAAAAAAATGAATCATATTATTATTATTATTATTATTAATATTAATATTATTAATTACTCATAAGTTACCATATACAAATAAAAATGGATAAATAAAAACATAAATAAATTAAGAATGATTAGGTTTTTTACCATTCAAAAATCCAGCAGTAATATAGTCTTGCTGACTTCCTATGTTTTTGGTCATGTGACTTACTTAAAACAACTCCTCGTTAGCAACTCCTCCTGCGAGGGAACCATGCAAAACACTCCAGGTAGTGTTTTTGTCCATGTTTATGTTTCATGCTCCTGATTTGGGAGGGTTCCAGCTTTTACTCTGCTCAAACACACAGCTTTATTGATCTTAGTTTGTAAGACAGGCAGAAAATGAGATAACACTATTGGGTGTATAAAGATCGTGACCCGTATCAGAGCTGCTCTGTGAAAAAGGATCGACGCAGGTGATTAACTGCTTGACCACAAAAAGACAGT
>CAKAKR010028374.1:399-41812 GCA_916700685.1 Adelosebastes latens | reverse complement strand
AGAATGATTAGGTTTTTTACCATTCAAAAATCCAGCAGTAATATAGTCTTGTGTTGCTGACTTCCTATGTGTTTGGTCATGTGACTTACTTAAAACAACTCCTCGTTAGTATAGTGGTGAGTATCGGGTGGGATTCGATTCCCCGAAAGGGAGAGAAACACTTTTCCAAAACACGTTGCACCCTGAACACGTTTACGAGTGTTTATGTTTCATGCTCCTGATTTGGGAGGGTTCCAGCTTTTACTCTGCTCAAACACACAGCTTTATTGATCTTAGTTTGTAAGACAGGCAGAAAATGAGATAACACTATTGGGTGTATAAAGATCGTGACCCGTATCAGAGCTGCTCTGTGAAAAAGGATCGACGCAGGTGATTAACTGCTTGACCACAAAAAGACAGTGACATGACGCTTGGCCTGACCTTTGTCTCACACCCATGTCCTGTGGAAATGGCACAAGATATAGGGAGTTTATTGGATTGTCAGTCAACACACAAACTGAACCAGCAAGCTAAAAAGTTCAAGTGTTGGGCGTTCTTTTGTTTCTGTAAAAATCTCCTCTTTATATTGTAGATGGATAACACAATGTGCTTTAAATATAAACATAGTTACCTATTTATGGAGAGTAAAACAACATTGTCTTCTGCCACTTACACAATACATCAAATAATACTTTGCAACATACAGGAGCTCAGATTAATGTAATGTACCTGGTGGCTGATGGACCTTTCAGGAAAATTGAAATAGCTCAATTTTAAAGTGTGACAAGGTCCAATATATCAGTAGCTTACTTGTCTGATACACAAACAACCCATGCAGCTCATTATTTTTACTTGATCCCACCTCGTCAGTCCCTGAATTGGCTTTGCTTTGCTGATAACTGCCCACAGCCGTTTGCACTACGGATAACATTTAATGACCCTTAAACTAGAGAGCACAGGCTGCTACAGTTTGTAGGTTTGCAGGAGAAAGCAAGAGAAGAGGAGAAACTAAAGGCAGAGGAAGACGGAGAACCTGTTGTAATGACACACTGGGATCTTTTAACCTATAGATGTCAACAGTGCTTTTCTGATAAAAAAAGATTGTATGTGTCATCCATCTGCTGCTGCGTTGGTCAGATGTCTCTAGTAAAGGAGATATGAAATGTATCAAGAATTATAATGTTCCTCCGTTACTGCTGGATTTACACATCCAACTATTTACTTAAAAACGTAATCAACATAAAGAGTGTTGTGTTGACAGCTTGTTTCCGCTACCCTGAAATGACCAAATCAAATCAGCTATTGCAATATAAAAACTGGGATGTTTTTGTTATCTAACTTATTTTCCAGAGCATGTCTGAGGAGAAGTACCGCCCGCTCACCTCGAGACTACTGGTTGGTCGACCCAAGTGGAAGTTACTGTTTGATGAGATTGGGAAGACCAATAAGCAGTGAGTAGAGTGTGGGTGCGCTCCTTTTCATACAGCCGGGGCACAATCCAGCGGGAAGGGATGATGAGCGGCGAGGGAGGAGCTTACCTCTTAAATGGAGGGGAAAACATTTGCTCGCAGGAGGAATCGTCACTGTAAACAAAGCATGGATCTGTCAGAGCGATCGAGGTTTATTGTGTCATTGTTGACGAGATAATGACGCCACAGAGACAAAACGATACCAGCAATCACCTGCCGACTGCTCTGCTGTATGTTAAGTAGCCTATATACCGACTTTATTCATCAATTTAAGATTGCATTGTTATTGGCATCAAGATTTACCCTGTCATCATGTGATCGAGGTAGACGTACATGCTGATAAGCCTTTTAAATGGTGAGCAGACTTCGCCTGCTCTGCGCACCACAGGCGTAATAGTGTGGGACCAGTGAATGTCCAGGTGTGGAGTATGACTCCGGTGTTATTACATCTATTAACTGTTTCTCTCTCTGTGGTTTCAGTAAGCGAGTCGGGGTTTTCTGCTGTGGACCAAAGGGCATCTCCAGGACTCTCCACAGACTGTGTAACTCATCCCGATCCTCTGGAACAACCTTTGAATTCAACAAGGAGTCCTTCAGCTGATCGAAAATCCGAACTGGTCCTACACTTCAACCTCACTGAAAACAACAGCAACTTTGCCATTTGACATATGAATATTCACAGACTATAATATCATTTCATATGCATCCCCGCCCATGGTCACAAAAGGCCCAGCAGGACAAGACATTAACATGCAGCATGAGGACTGTTCCTCTCTACAGACCAGCCCGACCCCCAACTGACTGCTCTAACCTCTGAGGAAAAGTGAAGAGAGCAGCTCACTGCTACTCGGATTCTCCACTCATGATGCTCTGTGTTTGTAAAGTTGCGGTTGGATTTCGTCTTTTCCCTGACACACCCCTCTGTGGAGTAAATACGTTTTCTCATGCTGAAGACCTGCAATTCCACAACGACAAACACAAGATAATGATTTTAAAGGAGAGGGAATTCATCTTTCAGGTCATCGGGGCTGAAACATCACACAGGGACCAGACAAGAAACAGCTGACTTAAATAACCAGAGAGGTGGAACCACATGGGCAAATCAGTTGTGGTAACCAATA
This sequence comes from Adelosebastes latens, assembly GCA_916700685.1. Lineage (NCBI taxonomy): Eukaryota > Metazoa > Chordata > Actinopteri > Perciformes > Sebastidae > Adelosebastes > Adelosebastes latens. The sequence continues at coordinate 39,243 of CAKAKR010028374.1, read as the reverse complement.
GAGCGGTGAAATCCCTCCTCTTCCGGTGTCCCCCAATGGACCTTATTTTGTATACAATAGTCAACGGCGAGAGACAAATATTTTTTTAATCCCGTTTGAATTGCGCCATGAATCCCACATATGATGTTTGTCAATTCAAAACATAATTTCACAAGTCATAGATTGTCGTAGATTTGTCGTAATATCATTTAGTTTTGTATGAAATTGCTCAGTGAACTACATCTCTTGTCTCACACAATATATGTAATATCACTTAGCTACGTCTGTTCCACGCACAAATTAAACGTTATCTTACCTGATGTGTTTTATCCAGCGACTCCTGCTCTTTTTATCAGCCGGGAAGCAAAAGAATGAGCGAGACCTGTTGCTTGTGTGAGTACATCCCAGTACGAAACACACAGGCATCGTAGCTTCAGCGAGAGAGAGATGTCACTTAACGACTTTTGGGTGTGTAGTCTTTCTAATGACGTATTTTCACAGTCTTACACATCAACAGTTTTACAACAAGTTTTGCAAAATGATCTTTTAAATTGACAAACATCGTGTATGTGATTCATGGCGCAATTCAAACGGGATCAAAAAATGATTTGTCTCTTGACGTTGACTACCGTACATATTTTTTCCAAAATAAGGCCCTGTGGTGGTCGACCGGAAGGGGCGGGACTTCGCCTCTCTATAACTAGTTTAGTGCCAAATGTCATTTAACCTTAACTTGACTCTAAACTGGCACTCAACAAGCTCTATCAACCAAAAAGTGTCTGTATGTCCCACTCATGGACGCCGTATTTATAGACAGCCTGAAGGGAAATGTCGCTTTAGAGTCCCACCTCTGAGAACAAACACTTCCTGTGTCTGAGCTTGGAGACAATAACTAAGTATTTGATTGGTCTGTGAGACTGTCACTCATCAGAGGAAAGCAGTGGAACCAAAAGGACATAAAACGGACACTTGATTCAGTCTTTGTTTTCATTTTGTTTTTTATCAGTTTGCTGTTCATGTATGTTTATCAAAGATCTGTCTTATACAGAGCAAACCTACACTACACCGCAAGCCAGTATTCTTAGTTAGTTGTTTTTTAAATTTATTTATACTGTTTAAAGTTATTTGATGTTATGTGAAAAACTTCTGCAGGGCTTTGGCAATTTCTCAACAAAGTAAGAGTCTGTCATTATTTTTTTTTTTTTACATATCTCCAGAAAGTCAAGAAGTCACTGATAAAAAGAAATGAGGATACTGGCGAATTAATAACAATCTATTTGTATGTTTGACACTACATTTTGTAGTAGTTTGTTATGTTTTCTAGTTCAAGTCTATTATTTTTTTTAAAAATGTGCCAAAACTGGAAACACCAGGTTTCTGCAGAGAATCAACATCTTGATATTTTTTATATTTATGATTTTGTGACTGAAACAACCATATTATCTCAAATTGTAATTAGCAACCATTTATTTAGCATTTGGAATTTAAATATATTTAAATGTTAAATTGTCTATTTTCAGGATTGTCCTCTTTTTTAAAGAACAAGACAAAGTCTGAAATAAAAGATATTTTCTATTTATTATATATTGTTTACTTGCACATAGTAAGTGGGAAAATATTTACTATTTCCGATCCTGGCACAATTAACGATATTATCCTAAATATATAATTCATAGTCACAAGCATATACTTAAGAAACAACATCATTTTATCAAACAATATCGACTGTTTAGCGGCATTAACTAGACCTACTTCAGTTCTGTAATCTGCTAAGCTATTTCTATGTTTCTATATGAACTTGATACGTCAGTGATAATGGGAAGTAGCCATGAATTACTTAATATACATACTGGCAACAAACAAATGTGTGTAGTCAGCATTCATGCATGACCAACAGATGACAAAAACAATCACAGTGAAAAAATGGATCTGATTTGTCTGATTTTAATGCAGCTTGTACAAACTCATGATTCACATTTGTTATCATGATGCCACCTACATTTTCTTTGCTTGTGAAAGATCACAGTCCTTTAGCACCAGCGCTAACGCACGAGAGAGAGCGTGTTTGAGAGTTGTGTCAGTGATTTCACTTCTGTAAAACATTTTCACACTCAAAGGCACTTATATTGTTTAAAATGAAGGAAATCTGTGAATGGTCATTCTGACCTTTACATATTCATAACAGAGGGGTACATATAATCTGTGCAGACCCTTTTTCTGAGGAATCTTGATCACATCTAGAAAGGTTCTCTGTTACTATAATGCATTTTTACTAATGTAGAGAAAGAGGTAATTTGGAAGCAGTGACTTTAATTTTCGTTCTGACACGGATTTATTCAGTATGTGACTTTTACAACCCAAGCAGTCACTACAGCTGCGGTACAGCAGACCTGACCTGACTTTAAATGACCTTTCCTTGAGCTACAGTCAATTTAGTTGTGTAAACTTACAATATTTACATACAGTATGTGTCTTGTAAACAGAACCACAGTTAAATAGAGTACCAAACAATGAAATAATAAATTATGTAATTATTATAATTATGTAACAGGATGTTCTGTGTTTCAGGTCAGTGAGGAAAGTCAAGAAAAAGTTGCCAAAGAAGGAATATCCACATCTGTCAAAGAGACAGTAAATGTACTCAAAGGTCAGTACTTTCACCTGACACAAGTCACAGTAAAAATACTCACAAGACAATACTGTAGTGTAGTGTGTACTTCTTTATATTTTCATTTTAAACTGACACGTGTTGCATTGTATTAATGAACACTTAATGGCTCTGTTTTTGTATGTGTGACAAAACAAAATATTTCCTTTACATATCTGCTGAATGTATAAAATATTAGGGCAATCCATTCTCCATATTCTCCATTTAAATTGTCTCAAACCTTAAAGGGTCAGTTCACCTAAATCCCCAAAAAGATTTCCCATTCACTTCTAGTGATAAGTAGCTATAACCTGTTTTACTGAGATATCTACCACTGTATCCTCTGTCACTACCCAAATACACTGGAGGTGAAAATTAGTTTTTTGTTGCCTAAAAAACCTAAAAAAGTGCAAGAAAACATTTGAAAATGTCTGGAAAAATTAGATATCAGAAGTTTTAAAAAACTTTTTTTTTAACCTGTGACAGTGTTTCTTTAAAGACATTTTACTGACGTTTTCCAATGCTGTTACCACCACAATGAAAATCATGTCACCTGCTCGATACCATTTTAAAATTTGAATAGATTTGAAATCAATAACAATTTCTATCTTGTACCATCTCATTCATTTGCTTCATGAAAGCACCCCTAATAGTGCATTAGCTGTATGTGCAGTATCTGTGTGTGTTACAGAGTAGTCTGATACGAAGATGAACCTTCCTCTGAGCTGCTGTGCAGTAATGGCTGTCTCTCTCCGTAGCTCGGCGTCCTCTTCCTCCTCTGGTTACGCTTCCACTTCCTCCGTGCAACAATAAGCAGCGCGGCGAGGAGTGCAGTGATCGCCGCCCCGAGGAGCCCGGCTCCGAGCAGCCACTGCCATATCTGCTGGGCCTGCTGGAGGTAGGGCGTCAGGAACTCCTGAACAAACCTCTGGCCTGTAGTGGAGATAATATGATGTTAATGATTGTATATATATATATATACATATATATATATATGTATATATATGGCCTCTTTGCACAGAATGCAAAAGAAATAACTTACAGTAGTTAAATGTCTTATTGATAAAAAGTTTATGTTGATGAATATTTTTTTAAATATAATACATCCACAGAGCCTTTAGAAAGGTGCTGAATAAAAGTATGGCTTTTCCTGAAAGAAATATTATGATTATGAATTCATAACTTTTTTTAAATTTGGCGGGTCCAAAATGAATGTTTTGTTTTTCTCTGTGGAAGATATCGCAAGTTTGGTTCCCACTTCTAACGAGGCTTACGAGTCAATAGTAAAACAACATTGGTATCACGTAGTATCTCTGTGTCGTCAGTGTGGAAAAAACATATAAATGGCTTAGATTGACGGTAAGTGCCTGACAACAACTTGTTGTGAAGTAAATGCAATGGAACGAGGGAGGGAAAATGAGACATCTAGTGGCTGAATGTTATCAATAGCACCTTTAAATAGGAAAATAAAGTGAATGGCTTAATGAAAAGTATGCATATAACCATACATTTTATTCTGTTTTGTGCTCTCAGTCGCTATCTATTGGTGAAAGATATCAATAGATCTGTTTATTCTCTCTGGAGCCAACACAGCAGTCATAATTTTGCAGTAAAATCATTGATCATTTAGCGAATCCTTAACAATAGCCCTTTAGAGTAGCCTGCATCTTTTGCTGTGCCCATGGTAATGGATGCATGTCGCTGTAACCATACTGTAAAACCACAATTACAGTAGAGCAGTTATACTGTTAAGCACACTCATGGTAAAGCTGATTTACTGTAAAACATCATAACTTACAACAGTGTTGCCTGTAAGTTACCGCAAAAATACAAAAAAGTTGTAGAAACACTCGTTTACTGTACTGACCAGGGTCCAACAGGTAGGCATACTCAAATCCCAGAGCCTTGTCGGACAGGAAGTAGTCTCCGTTTCTGTAGAGAGGCAGGAAGGGCACCATGTAGTAACCGTCGTTGTGGCCAATGGGGGCATTGGCACGAGGGTAGTTGGTCCGGAGAGGCTGGTGGGCTCTGAGCCAGCGCTCAAAGATGCTGGAGGAGAGACGGAAGGTACAGAGAGATAAACGGGAGGAAAAAGAGGGAGGAGGGGAAGGGTGGATAAAGATGGATATAATAAAGAAATGGAGAAATCATATCAAGGAGGTAGGAAATGACATATAGGAAGAAAAAGAAGAAAAAAGAAAGATGGAAATCTTTAATATCCTCAAAAGAGACTGTTGCTTTCCATAATAAGATCACATGTACATTTTTAAAAGCTATTATATTTAAAATATGTTTATGTTTCATACTCTTAAACGGTGGTATCATTATTCATGAGTGTATTGTCTATATCTTTCTGCAAAAACATTCAAATAAAAAAAATATTTTAATTTATTTACTTTACAAGACAAATAACTGACATTTTTACAAAAACCTACCAAGATATGTGCAAGACACCATTACTATATCTATTATTTATCCTCTTTTCTTCCCGTCTCACTATTCTTACACTTCATCTGAATTGGTTTCCTTTTTCCTTCTATATTTTTCTTTTTTTGCGTCTTCCTCCTCTATCTCTTCCCTATTTTTCATTTCTGACACATGTATGTTTGCGCATCATTACAGAACAAATGTGGCTATTCGCTGCAGTAAATAGAAACAATTGACCAAATGAATAATTGATTTTGTGTAACCATAGCTTGTGCTCTCTCTTCCTGTAGACATGTTTGTGTGCATCACCGTACCTGTCAATGAAAGCATGGTGCAGCAGGAATATGGGGTCGTTGGCTGAACCCTGCACTGAGGACATGGAGCCGTTCATGAAGACGTGCAGGGCGTTGTGCATGGTGCTCTGGCCAGGCACCGCCATGCCTGACGCTGGACTGGCAAAACCTGCAGGACGATAAGAGAGAGGGATAGAAGTTGACATGTGGGAGAGAGGTGAGTAGATTTCTACTAAATTCACTTAAAATATATTCTCTTAACTACATGTGACGTTTTAACAGAGTTGTATATGAAGGATGTACTCACTTCTAGTGTTTCAAGTGCTCTTTCTCACATATTTGAGACACTTTTGATATAACTCAGATAGATGATGTCGAGCACACTGACAAGCAAGTGACTTATTGACCTTAATAACTGCTGAAGGCTCCTGACTGTGGAAGCAGTCTATTAAAATAGGCTCTTTTTGAGAGGACGCTCGTGGAAAGTGCTTCAAGGTAACTCTGAGTGAGACACTAATGTGGACTAAAACCTATTAGGCTCAAGCATCAAGGTATGGCTGAAGTTGAATTACTCAGTTTTAGTAGGATGGATGTTTTCAGCACCTGTTTGCAAATATTTCCTCCAGTTTGAATCTGTCTGTTTCTCACTTTTAACAGGTTTACACAAGTGTGTATGTCTGTATTTGTGCTTGCTTCTCTTTGAATGCATGTATATAGACACGCACATGATTGTATTTCTACCCTTGTATGAACTAAATGTGCCAGAACTCATTAGACAGATTAGACCAAGGATCAGGTTCAGGTTCAATGTTTAAACATGGAAGTACAGTAATACTAATGTGTGTGTGTGTGTGTGTGTGTACCACTCCTACCCTCTATGACATTTCTAAAGCTCATATTGGAGAATCGGTCCATGGCTCCCGTCTCGTACTGGGAGAGGCCCACAGTGAAGTCCACATCAGCTGTTGTGGGGAGCCTCTGCACGCGGTTGGTATCATGGTTACCGGGGTTGCGCAACAGTGGACCCTCGCCGGTGGCGTTGCACAACGCCTCTCGGTTGTTGTACTCCTCCGGCTGGGTGCAGATCACCTACACACACACACACACACACACACACATTTAGTGAGCCACTGTGGTTAAAGAGCCTGTAGATGATATTCATGAAGCTCCACCCATCAATATGAAGTGCAAACTACTGCAAGATTTCTGACAGATTTCTCTGAATAACTCAGAATAAAGTTGCTGTCTTAGATACATTTTCTGGGATGTGGATAAAAAAGCCTCTCAAGTAGTATTTTCACTCTCTCTTTTTTATGTTGTCTGGATCACTTGAGGATGAACTCTTGTGTGTTTCCAATCAAATATCTAATTTCTTTGGATTAAGAGGTTAAACCAGCTTTAGAACAACAGATGCTGAAAATAAAACAAGCCTTTGTTTCTTAGGGAAAGGAATTTTCAGTCTCTTTAACAATGGATAAGAACAACTTGCTCATAGATCTAGTTAGACATGCACTTTTCACTCACACACTCGGAGTCAGAGAGAGAAGAAATCAAATGTTCTTACCTTCCACGAGGAGAAGACTGAACCAGGGCTGATGAGGTTAGGATTGAGGGGGTTGCGTCCGCCCATCAGAGCATCGGTGCACACCTCACAGGACTGGGCATCCCTCCAGTCCCAGTATGGGATGGTGAAGTTAAAATCTCCCGTCAGCTTCCTTATCTCATTCTCCCAGTGAAGCAGGTAGACTCGGTGCCACGGCAGAAACGCTGCAGATTCATGGGCAAAGTCGATGTCCCTCCATACGTTCCCTGGCCCTCCCAGGAAGGCGTCCCGGGACACGTAGTAGTGAATCCAGACAAACAGGTCGTAGGTGTTGATGTCGGAGAACATGGGGTTCTCACCGTTTTCACCCATCTCTGCTCTTGTTGCCGTGGAGATCACGTAGTCACGGCTGACGGTGTTCTTCGCCAGGTTCAGATAAGAGATGAACTTCTGTTGCTCAGCAGGTGACAAGGTCAGGACGTTCCTGCGCACCGACTCCCTGAACTCAGCACAGTTTGACCCCCAGTAACCAAACCTGCACTCACCACAGTTAACACCACCATAGTTCCCAGCACAGCGACAAGTCCGGTTGAAGAAAGCCAAAGGCCAGCGCTCTCTGTCATCAATCCCACTGTGTGGGTACTGGGGCCCGTGGGGCTCCTCTGAGACCTCCACCTCAGTGCAAAAACCACGACCTGACAGGGCGCCGCAGGCTGAGCGGTCACCGTCCCACACCGGGCAGCACTCTTTGGTCCGTAGCCCCTCTGAGTTGGCACATGGGCGAGGGAATTGGCATAAAGAAGTCCCAATGATCTGCAGCAGAACTACAGATACATACAAGCTCCTCATGGTGAAAAGTCAGAGATGCTCCAGCCTTAACCACAGTGGGAATATAAGCTCCTGCTGAAGAGATGCCCTCACAGACTGCAGCTGATGAGGTGAGACTCAAAAGCAGCACTGAGGAGTAGATTCACTTCTAGTTAGTAGGCTGCAAGCAGAGAAATACAGGATTGCATCCAAATTTGATCTAAAGATGGCTTCTAGACTTAAAAAGTAAATGTAAAAAATACACTCTATAGGTATCTGTATTTATACTAGCAACCAATTACTAACTTACTTGCAGGTTTTTTTCTCCCCCTCTATGCTTTCATCTAACCCTCCACCAGACCTCCTTCCACCTCTCTCCTACACCCAGCCAACAGTCTCCTGTTCTCTCCCTACTCATTAAGCCGTTTTAGGGGCCGCCCTCTGACAAAGTGTGTGATCTCACGCACTCAATGAGGCAAACACACACACACACACACACACACACACACACATACTCAAGAATGTGCACCCACACTATCACATGCTCAGGATAATATTTGTGATTCCTCTTACATTTTGTCTTGAGACCAGCTGACCTAAGCTCCACAATACCTCAGGCAAAAAAAATAATGTGTGTGTGTGTTCGCACCACCCCCTACCCTTGGCAAAGGCTGGGCCGGAATTTGTGCATGATCAAGTGTGCAGTTGATGTACGGTTGAAACAGAAAAAGTGAGATATGGAAAAGAAACTATTATTACTATTATTATTATTTTATTTTTCATTGCTTTTATCGTTAATTGTATTTTCAATGCTATTATTCCTAACGTCTGTGTTTTGCACGGGGACTAAAGATGAAAATTTGCATTTCTGGCTAACTCTGGCATATTTTTAGAAATGTTATCAATATGCACTTTCCCTGTCAAATAAAGTAATAAACTAAACTAAACTAAACCGAAGATAAGGAGGTGGAAATTCGATATTACACCGATATTAAAGAGAATCAGGTTTTTCTCCTCTGGTTGAGCGGAGTGCTGATCAGTTAATTGTAGTGTTGCATTAGAAATAAGGTAAATATTAGTCTGGGCAACAAATTAAACATATTAAATTACTGCTATATTGAGCCATCATTCAGGCTAAACGTTCAATTATTCTTTTTAAATAAAGGCAAAAACAACATTTCCAGTTGGATTCAGCCATGTGAGGCCATGTAAAACATATAATTTGAGTATGATCATTCTCCATTGTTGGCCAGGATATTGGTAGAATACTAATGTTGTTTTGTGTACACAAACCAGCGCTGTGCCTGTTATAGTAAGTGTTTGAACACATCAGGTATCTCTATACCTGGCTGTAGCCTGTGTGCACAGCTTATGTTCACATTATATGCTTGATTTAGGATTCACAACTTGTGAGGTCATAAATCAAGTCAATAATGTTCATGCTGATGTGAGTTTCAAACTCGTTTCATGCCACATAAAAGAAAATAGGCAGTGGCAGTTTATTATTCTACTACAGAAAGATAAACATGTAAGCAGAAAGTCATGCAGACTCCATCAAACACATGTTCATGTCACAGGTGTTTTACAGTGTTGAGGATCAAATCTGAACCTTTAATTTTCACACTGTAGGAGAAAAAAAATACACAGTTGAGTGAATGTTGCTGCTCTTCACTTTTGACCTTCCAGTAATGTGTGAGAAAGTGAGAAGAGATTTTCCTGGTGGAAATTACAACAATTGTTCTGCTTCGTCAAGCCATTATTCACAGTATACAGGCTATTATTTCCTTTGTGTTTCTGTGTCTGTAAACACAGAGCTCATGTTCAATCAAGGCTGCCAAGGTATTATGCAAACTAGTCAGCATTGTTAACAGTTTATTGCATTATGGTTAAAATATCATGGGGATAAGTGGTCTGAAATGTACTTTAACTTAAGTAAAAGTATCAATGTCACAATATAAAAATACTGTTACATGTATGACAGTAAGATGCATTTAAAGTAGCTTAAAAAAAGTAAAACTATTGTACTCATGCAGCAGAATATCCTGTTAGTGTGACATTATATATTATAGTAATGGATTATCATCTCCAGTGTACTACTGAGAATACTAAACTAATGTACAAGTACCCTAAAATTGTACTTATAAGCACAGTAGGTATACTGTTTGTACAATTGATGATAATAGGATTTATTTAATATAAATGTAACACACGTATGACAAAGTCACAGAATGCTTTCAGAAACATTTTATTATGTAACAAAATAACAGCCTCTTTTGTGTCCTCATCATCTGTAGCAGCGTGACGATCATCCGCACCAAACAAGAACAATGTACAATAGTGGAAACTTTGAGGAAGAAAGACAGTGAGAGTCTCCTCTGGTTCAGCAGCCTACAGTCGGGCCCAGGGCACAAAGTCATCTGCGCAAACCTCGGCATCACAAGCCGGTCACATGCTGCCGTAGCCAGGCACGGGGTGCAGCTTATCCCGCTGCAGGAACGCAGTAGAGCGCACATGAATGACCGTCACAGGATAAACCTGTCTGCAGGGCTGCTGCTCTCAGAGGAGCAGACAGTGTGTGTATGTGTATGTGTGTGAGAGAGAGCTTTTCCTTTGAACTTACTGAGAATATCACCTTCTTTAAAGCTCTCAAGTTACAGCAGCTCACTCCAGTAACTCCTGAATATTTCAACAACCACGTGACATCAAGTAAAGTTTTTCTCATAAATCTCTTCTTCTTCTTCTTTTGTCCCAACCAGACACAAGAGGGCAGCATGGCCCGTCTATTGACTGAACAAGAAGAACACCACAGGGCGACTGCCTGCCTGTCACAGCAGCATGGTTAGAGTTTCCTCCTCATCAGTGGTAATGAGGTATAGGAGATAAGGGAAAACACACTGGTGATCGGACCAGCTGCTGGTGTTTCATATGGTTATGTGACTTTTTTCAGTTCACGATGCTCATTCATATTAAAAATCCACCCACCGCCCTGCGGGGATGAAAGACAAATCTTTCTGATTTCGACTACAGGGGAGAGACATAATTTGCACATTGTTGCCCGAGGAGATAATTTGTCTCTTTGCTAGAAAATGTGATTGAAAATCAGATTTTGTACTCTATGAAACACACAGCGTGTGATGGAAGGAGAAAAGTGTGTGTACTGGAGGAAATGACATGTGCTTTAGATGTGTGTTTGTGGCTCAGAATCAGAGAAGGTCAGAGGTTATGACCTCCTGACCTGTGACCCTATGCTGCTCATCTACATCTGGACAGAGAGTGAGGTAGATAGATAGATGTACAAATTAGATCAATCGATTAGTTTATCGACAGAAAATCTATATGCAACTATTTTTGATCATCTATTAATCATTTCGTTATTTTTTTAAGCGAAAACGGCACAATTTCACTGGTTCCAGCTTCTCAAAACTGAATATCTTTGGGTTTTCAACTTTTGATCAGATAGAACAACACAATGGGCTCTGGAAATATTGTGGTGAGCATTTTTTTTATATCATATTGACAAAACGAGTAACTAATTAATTGAGAAAATAACCAGATTCATTACTAATGAAAGTAATCCTTAATTGCAGCCCTAAAATAAATCGATATTTTCTGTTGAAGAGTGGCTCCCTTTTCACAGAGACTTTGCAAATGTTATTATTTCATTTCTGCAAGGTGAAATTCACATCCCACTGCAGTGCTGTCCCTGTTATCAGGGTGTCCTGGTAGTCAGAGACACTATGACAGCTTGTCAACCTGTGCTGACAGTTAACATCGACATTGAGGCTGCTTTTAGTTTGTATGCACCCAGACTCTGGAACAGCCTGCCAGACGATCTGAGGGCATACTCTCCTTTTGAAAGTGCATTGAATTTGCATTTCTCTTCCTAGAATGTGATAAATAAACAATAAACACGGTCTTATGTTATATTGCATACTAAACCCACATCTGTTCCGGTGGTCTTCACGTTTGAGGGAGAGTCATGTAATTTTTTCTCACAATCATTTTATAATTAGGTATAAATCTGACAATGAGGTGACTTTTTCGCTTGATTTCAGTGCATTTCAACTGGTTTCAACATTTTTGCAGAGTCGAGTAGAATTGCATAATGTTGAAGTAGGTGCCTTCTGAAAGTTTCACATGAAAATTGTAGACATTGTGACATCATTTCAATCAACTGAGAAAGATTTTCAAAATGTATTTGAGACGTATTAAAGGGCCAGTGTGTAACATTACCGGGGATCTATTAGCAGAAATGGAATATAATATACATAACTATGTTTCTATTATTGTATAATCACCTGAAACTACGAATTGATGTGTTTTTGTTAGCTTAGAATGAGTCCTTCATATCTACATAGGGAGCGTGTCCTCTTCACAGAGTCTGCCGTGTTGCTCCGCCATGTTTCTACAGTAGCCCAGAACGGACAAACCAATGGCTCTAGAGAGAGCCTTTTGCATTTTACGTTACCTAAAGGCCACCGTAGTTCTCCGACACTCTTGTGAAACTGTTGTGTTATTATGGTAAGGATGGCCTCTGAGCGAGTTGAACAGCGTTACCACGGTTTTGCACTCGGCGCCTCACGTTACCACTGTCTTGGAAAGGGAGGAGTGAGCGGAGTGTTACACAGTTGGTTGCAATCTGCAACCACACCACTAGATGCTGCCAAATCCTACACACTGTCCCTTTAAGCACTTTAAGAAGGCCTAAATGTAAATAATGAAAACTTTTAGTAAGTGTAAATACCTGATGATGACATGAACAAAACAATCCAGATGATAAGGCTTATTAGGAATTAAATACCAGATGGTGAATGTGTACCATATGTCATATTGTTTAGTTCACTTAAAGCAAATAAGCGACATTAAACCCCCAATCTCCAGTTGTTCAACGAAGCAGGAACCACATTACATGAGAGTGAATGTTTCATAACTGACGTCCTCGTTTCTCCATTGGCATTATGCGGTTGTAGTTTTTTTTCTCTATTTGTCCTACTTAGAGAGGGAATATCACAGACAAGTGACAGCCCTGTAAATCAGCTATGTGTCTATGGCAACCTTGGGTATCCACTGTTATTTTGAAATGCCATTGAATAATTGATTTGCCGACTGTGACACTGACTCTGTTGTGCTTGTTATTTGCGGAGGAGTGTGGCAAAAAGAGAATTTTACCCTATATGGATGTTTAGATGCTTGTGCTGCACACTTGTGCATAGTTGCACACCAGTCATACACACACACACACACAGAGTGCAGGTGTGTTTCATTTAGGATGTCCTTGTTGCGTCAGTGTAATCTCATTTTCTTCCAGGGGACCTGTCGCTATGTGATACACTCCACTGTAGCCCACACACTCTGCTTAACAGTGTCAGTGTCAGATTACGCACATGCAGTGTGTTAACTGGATGATTTTCATCTATCGTACCATTCAATCTAATTCACCATGCTTCGACACACTCTGCTCTGTCACACGTCTCAATATTAATTTGTTTATTGATCCAAGTAATCATGTTTAAAGTGTCCCTCTTAGCGATTAATGAGTTGAATTTGTGTGTGTGAGAGTTTGACTGGCATCTGATCCATTGGCTGCTTGTTGTTTTTCTGTTTTACAACAGCAGTGAAGGGTTGCCATGGAAATGTGACCCCAGATCATTCCGGCATTTCATCCGTCCTAAACAGCTCCATTTAGAAAATCAAGGACACGATGTGATGCGACAGCAGACAGGAACTTCCTGTGTGTCGGAGTCTCTGTGCATTGTTGATGTCTGTGTGAGTGATCAAGGAAATGTGCAAGGATCCATTAATATGTTGAGGGAGATAAAGGTAACATCCCTCTATTTCGTCTGATCTAACCTCTAAGATTATAACAAGTGTTCATTTAGGCTTAAAGCTGATGAAGGATTATTAGAGGCCGGATCCTCCAAAAGTCTACAATTTAACACCAAATGTGTCACAAAGCTGTCCCTTCCAAGAAATGCTGACTTCTTTTTCCTGAGTCTGCAGCACAAATCTGATGAATCATTGCAGCCATCAGTATCCTATAATCCACTGCGGTCCAGTCAATTGTTAAATGGTGCATTCAAGTGATTGCAGACCATGCTGTTTGCACCATATTTGTGTTCTACAGTCAATGGTACATGCATGACATAATCTAGATCAATGAAAATGTAAATATTGGAAATCAGTCATAAATTCCAGTGTTTTTGTTAGCAGCCTGATTGTGATGTTAATGAGAGAACTTTATAGACAAGAGGAAGTTATATATGGATGGATTCTCTGAATGTGGCGGCTGTGTCTCAGAGGTAGAGCGGGTCGTCCAGCAATCAGCGATTCCTTCAGTCCACATGTCAAAGTGTCCTTGGCAAGATACTGAACCCCAAATTGCTCCCGAAGACTGTGCCAGCGGTGTGTGAATGAGTATTTAGATTAGATACTGATGGGACCACACCTTGCATGGCAGCCTCTGCCATCAATGTATGAATGTGTGTGTGAATGGGTGAATGCCGACATGTTCTGTAAAGCGCTTCGAGCGGTCGGAAGACTAGAAAGGCGCTATATGAATGCAATCCATGTATTTACATATTTATACATTCACCAATGCCAAAGGCTGGTTCATTGATTACCAGTTTTCCATGTAACTTCCCTGATTTAACCCATATATTCCACTTTGTTGGCTGTTTGATTGAATATGTGACTTATGATCTGAAGACCGCTGCTGGAATGCATCATTAGGTTTAGTCTCTGTGAGATTACACAGTCTGAAGAGAAAGGGCAGATACAGTCTGGCCCATCAGGACCCCTGCAGCACCCACCTTTGTGGACTGTGTCCTTCAGAGGATCCAGCTCTTGACTCCAGCTTTAATGCCCTTCAATTATGGGATATCATCACACATGGTTATTTAGTTGCAACTGAACTATACTGACAGCATAGCTTCAACATATCCTTTGTATTCTTCTCAAACCAAACTAGCTTGATTTTCATCATAACAAAATATATCTGATCATACTATATGCTGCAACTAGTGTTTTTACTTTTGGACCGGATTAACCCACCTGTGAGCCCTGTGGTGAAAAGTGAGCTGTGCCGAACGCAAAAGGTTCTCGCTTGAGCCAGTGTTTCGTTGTAGAAACATGGCGGAGCAACATGGCGGTCTCTCCGTGAAGAGGACCTGCTCCCTATGTAGATATGAAGGGCTCATTCTAAGCCAATGAAAACACAACGATTATTAGTTTCAGGTGATTATACACTAAAGAAAACATAGTTATGAATATTATATTCCACTTCTGCTGATAGATCCCCCAAAATATTACACACTGTTCCTTTAAAAGTTGATGAAATGCACATTTGTTTAAGAATATACAACAGGCAAGCATAATATCAGCTGTGATGTTAAAGGTATTAAAACTACATTTTGACACATGGCCCTTTCAAAAGACCTCAAGGTAAAAATAAATAAATAAAAAAAGTCAACATGGGGTCTTAGGGGCCCCCTGACGGTATGCGGTTCTGTGAAAGCGAGCATAACAGGGCTTTGCGGTCATCGGGTTAACTTTTTTTTACAAAGTCCCAAGGTCGAGGTATAAACTGTGGGGTGATCGTGCTTTTGCTGTCGCTGCTCCTAAACTATGGAACAAGTCACCCCCTGATATACGCACTGTCACTGACCTAGTACTTTTTAAATCTAAACTCAAGACTTTTTTATTTAGATTGGCTTTTAATACCTAGTAGGGCTCTGACATTTTTCCTGTGTTTTTTATGTACCTTTTTATGATTTTATGATATGTTGTGTATTTATTCCTGTTATTTCTTGATTTTAATGTAAAGCACTTTGGGTACCTTTTGGTTATTGTAAAGGGCTATACAAAGAAATGTTAATTGATTGATTGATTGACAGTTGCCTGCTTTGCCTGGTTGGTAATTGAGCTTTGTGGGACTAGTTTTGTTATGGCTCTTGAAAACCTAAAAAGTGGGATATAGGTCTACTACCTCAACACACATTATTATAATGTGAGATAGTGTGTGCGTGTGTGTGTGTGTGTGTGTGTGTGAGAGAGAGAGAATCTGTTTATGGTATGTTTGCCTGTCCCACAGAGAGAGAGAGAGAGAGAGAAACATAGAGGTCAGGGTTAGTAAGGCTATCACTGCATCAGCTAAAGCCGCATCCAGCCTGCATGTGTGTGTGTGTGTGTGTGTGTGTGTGTGAGAAAGACAGTGTGTGAATTCGTGTAGTTGTGTGTGTGTAGCCTGCTATGTCTATGCTCTTTTAATGGTCTGCTAATCCCAAATGCATTTGGCTGGCAAATTAATCCAAGCCTTGTCATAGCAAAGCTCTAAAACCCTTCTATCCCATAGCTACCCCTCCTCTCCTCTCTCTGCTGTCTCTCCCTCCATCTCTCATTCTTCCTCTCCGGCTACTCTCTATCATAATATCTCCAGATGGTATCTTGGAGGTAGGTGTGATATCCAGAGAGAGAGAGAGAAAGAGAGAGACAGAAAGAGAGAGAGAGAGAGGGAGGGAGGATGGATGACCTGTGACGCGAGCTGAGCATCCTCATTGGAGGCTGAGAGAGAGAGAGAGAGAGAGAGAGAGGACAGGGGGGCTCATTTGTTGCCATAGTGAAAAAGTAGATTACCGACAGACAGCATGATGCGCTGATGGACGCGTGAGGGATGCTGTGTTTCTCCTGGAGCATCATTCACCTGTCCTACATGCAAAGGTATGCAACTTCTCTTTTCGTGGATGGGAACTGATGCAGTGTCATGACACCGAGTAAAGACAATTTCTCATGCATTTATTCCTCCTAAACCAGACAAGTTCAATGCATATCAAAGTGATTGAAACAAGGGGACAATCACTATTATAATATTCTGGTGAGAAAAGGTGTCTATAGATAGGCTACTCACTGAGAGCTGATGGCGACATATGCTCTTTTTTAATCTCCTATAATTCCTTCCTTTCAACTGCAACGTTATAGTGATATGCTACAGTATCACTGGAGTAGATTTATTTTCATTTTGCATGGGAATATTTTGCCATTTTTTGCTGCAAAGACAAATTTCTCAAACAGATTCCCCAGAGTTAAGGAAATAAGCGCAAAAAAAGGGAAAGATGTTTTCATTTTTATAGCCTATCCATTTAGCATTTTCCTAATTATTGATTTTAGTCAATAGTCAAATTAAAAGTTGCTATGCAAACAAGTCTATTTTCGTGCAAAACCTGCATAGACCGTCGTTGCTGTCAGTGTCAGTGTTATTATGGATGGAGACGTTTGCAAGGATGAGCAGGACGTTTCCATTAGATTTGAATCGATTTTTATTTTATCTTTAATGATTTGATCTCTGTGGGTCTTTTAAGTGGACGCCAGGCGAAGCTGTAAGCTTATAATCTACAGGTTAATGGCGCTTTACTCCTGTGACCGCTATGAAACTTCAAATGTTATCGATCATCTCCATTGCATCATTATTCCCAGACCACAGATCACCTCTCTGATGTCTATTTGATCAGAGACAGTCCACCTTCATTCTACACAGTAGGCTACCACGGATACAATATTTGCAATATTATAGTCAGACAAATCCATCAAGCTGCACAGTTTTCACTGTTTCTCTGTGTGTCTCCATCTGTGTGTTGTTCCCTCTGCTGGCACGACTTAATATTAATATAGCCTACAAAATAGCCTATATTAACCTTCTACAACATGCTTTGGCAATACTTTATGTATAATACAATAATAATAATAATAATAATAATAATAAAAACAATAATAACAATAATAATAATAATAATAATAATAATAATAATAATATAATATTTATTATGTATAATAAAATGTATAATGTAGCCTATGATCATTTATAGTTTGAATTTAGACAGAGAAAAAAGGCGCTTTGGCAATACTTTATGTATAATAATAATAATAATAATAATAATAATAATAATAATAATAATACAAACAATAATAATAATAATAACAATAACAATATTATTATTATTATTGATAATAATAATAATAATAATAATGTAATATTTATTATGTATAATAAAATGTATAATGTAGCCTATGAACATTTATACGTTTGAATTTGGACAGAGAAAGAAGCGCTTTGGCAATATATTGTCCCTGTTTTATATTCTTGTCAATAAAGCATTTGAATTGAAATTGAGACAAGAGACTGGAACTCAGCTCTTATTGGCTGAATCACTCTCGAACCCGTGACGTTACAGGTGTAATGTCGAAATCTGTACCTGCATCAAATTGTGTCTCCTTTTACAGCTGTTGGTTGTTGTATAGTGACATTTGGTTGAGGTTAAGCATCACAGAAGACGATTTGTTGACGTTTTAGGTGGGAGAAAAGTGGAGTTCGAGGGAAGGGGATCCACAAATTGATGGAGAAACTCACTCAACAACGTGCTGTAGCTAGTTGAGCTAACGGCGGCTGAAGAATTTATGCTCGCTATTGCTAACGTCCAACTAGTTCAGGGATCTGCAACCTGCGGCTCCGGAGCCACATGCGGCTCTTTAGCTCCTCTCCCTGTGGATTTATAAAATAATGAGTGGAAATGAAAAACTGTTTTTTGGTTACATTTAAATTTTTATTCATCATTGTTGTAATAATATAATATAAGTCAGAATATTATAAAGTAGTAATTTTACGTGTTATTTTCTTTTTTTCTCGTACACTTCTGACTTTATTCTCGTAAACTTCTGACATTTTTCTCGTAAAATTACGACTTTTTTTCTCGTAAAGTTATGACTTTATTCTCGTAACATTATGACTTTTTTCTCGTAAAGTTATGACTTTATTCTCGTAATATTATGTTTTTTCTTCTCGTAAAGTTATGACTTTATTCTCGTAATATTATGTTTTTTTCTCGTAAAGTTGTAACTTTATTCTCGTAATATTACGACTTTTTCTCGTAAAGTTGTAACTTTATTCTCGAAATCTCACATTTTTTTTCCCTCAATGTGGCCCCATACCTCACTGCAAATGTTTTGTGGCTCCAGATAGATTTTTTTTGTTTGTTTTTTTTGCCTAAAATGTCTCTTTTGATAGTAAAGGTTGCTGACCCCTGAACTAGTCTAACATCTGCTGAATAATTTAAGCTAGCTGGTTGACAAATTTGCGAATCATAAACTAGCTAGAGTAACGTTAGCCTTAAAGTAGTAGCTTCAACACATTTGGATTATTGTTTGTATTACAAACAGATAATACGTTTACAGATAAACTTCGTCGCTTATGGTTTATGCTATTAAATTAAGAATTAGGCTAAGCTTAAAGGCAAGACAATCAACAAGCAGACGGAGAACTGCTAACTAGCTTGTCTAGTCTTACAAACAAGGACTTTTCTAGTTGGTGCTCACTTCTCACCACATCAGGTTGGAAGACATTTAGATGAAGGACAGGAGGATAAGGCAAGATAGATGAGGTGAAAGAAATGTTCAAACTAAAAGACCCAAGGGATAGGGAAGAGAAGATAGAAGCTGAAGCTAAATGAAAATGTGGGTGTTTTAGCGAGAGGAAAAATTAGGGGAAATTGGGCTGCTGGAGGATAAATGTATTTATAAAGATGGAGAGTTGGAAAAGGGATGAGAAGTAGGGGAAATAAGTAGTGATGTGTCGTCGCGAACGAGCCGACTCTAAGAGCCGACTCTAAGAGCCGGGGCGGGGGTGCGAGGCGGCGTGCTGACGGTCTACAGGTACAGAGCAGGAGGGAGAGGAGGAGAGAAAGAGAGAAAGAGAGAGGAGTGAGGTGCTTTGTGGTGCTTAGCGGTGGGTTGCGGTGCGGTGCGGTGCGCTGCGGTGAGCTGCGGTGCGGTGCGGTGCGTTGCGTTGCGGTGCGGTGCGTTGCTGTGCGGTGCGTTGCGGTTCGGTGCGTTGCGGTGCACGAATAGCAGACAAGATGAGTGACAGTCGGAAACGAAGCAGCATGCAAAATTATGGTATTCTGGAAATTATAAGGTTTAGTATAATTATATTGAATAATTTAAGGGATATATGTGCACACATACTAATCATAGGTCAAAACTGAGCTAAATTTGGCTGAACTATAAAAGGCAGAAGTGGTAAAACGAAGAGCTGTTTGGGAGCCGAAAGAGCCGGCTCTTCTTTGGTGAGTTGAGCCAAATGATCTGGCTCACTAAAAAGAGCCGGAATTCCCATCACTAGTTTTAGCAGAGAGGAAAAAATTAGGGGTAAAATGGGCTGCTGGAGGATACATTTCTTTATAAAGATGAAGAGTTGGAAAAGGGATGGATGAGAAAAGGGGAAATAAGGGTAAAACTAGCAGAGAGAGGTGGGATGGAGATGGGGATGGGGGGCTGAGGAGAGGAGGAGGAGCAGAGGAGAGGAGGAAAAGGGGAGGGATGAAGGAAAGAAGTGTTTGGAGACAGACTCAGGTGTGCGTGACTGGAAAACGGAGGGAGCTCGGAGGCTGCACAGCAATCAGAAGCAGCTGTGTGTTTGACATTGGACTACACACATCGGCAGTAGCTCTTCTCTCTGTGACAGCAACTTGCAACCTCATTATCAAGCAGGGACCGTGCTGCTGACGCCGGAGAGACATAGATTAATACAAGGTAAGGTAGTTTACAGAAATATACCCTTTCTGCAGACTTACTACTCAATATTCTGCTCAGAGTGATTTTGTCGCACTTTGATTGTACCTATTGTTCATGCAATATTCATACTTATACTTGCAGTTGGACTAGTTATCCTTGAATTATATGATAAGGTTATATCGGTGTAACCTAGTTAATATAAGAGCAGCCAGTTGCTCTGATGTATTGGAGATACAGACATGCCAATAAGACAGAGGGGGGATCAGAAACCCGGTTTTCATCTGTGCATGCTGTGGCCATGTTCATTTCAGACGGTGTCTCTGTCATGCTTTGCACCATTCGCTTGTTTAAAAAAAAAAAAAAAAAAAAAAAATCGTGTGTGTTTGATTCGGTGCAAATGATGGACTCTGATCTCCCATTGCGGTTGACGGATGCTGCGCCAGTCATTGTTGTTTTATTTCTCCTTGGAGAGAAAGAGAGCCAGTTGGACCAGACGCTGCATGTACAAAAATATCACATCAGTCAATGAATTTCCTTTATAGGGGGACGCATGCATCAACGAAAACACAATAGAAAAAAAAAATGTAAAGTAAAAATGACGAGGATAGAGAAGAGGATGCCAGTGGAAGAGGCTGCAAAGTCCCTGTTGAAACATCAGCAGGATGAAGTGATTTAAGGTCACAGCTTGTTTTGGGAGAGTAAAGCTGTGTCACACCTTGTCTGTGCTGCTGCAGCAGGTAAAGTCGTTCCTGTGTTGTTGGCTCTCCGTGAAGACAATCACTATACATGCATGCATTATTGAGACTGTATAATATTCCCATAGGGAGTCAACAGTTCTCAGCAGCACATTTACAGTGACATGTTGGCTATGTGATGTAGATATTGGCTTTATCACTATACTGAATTTGGTTCAGAGAGTGTTTGACATCTTCCTGCCCTTTATTGTCCGATAAGGTCATTCAGTATCATACATTAAATATTTATAGATACTTGTTTAATTAGATAGAATGACTGAGGAAAATTAGGGATGCACCTATCTGACTTTTTCAGTCCCAATAGTGATACCTGGGCTTTGGGTATCAGATCGGTACTCGGTATCGGTCTGTATAATATTCCCATAGGGAGTCAACAGTTCTCAGCAGCACGTTTACAGTGACATGTTGGCTATGTGATGTAGATATTGGCTTTATCACTATACTGAATTTGGCTCAGAGAGTTTTTTTATGGTGTTTGACATCTTCCTGCCCTTTATTGTCCGATAAGGTCATTCAGTATCATACATTAAATATTTATAGAGACTTGTTTAATTAGATAGAATGACTGAGGAAAATTAGGGATGCACCTATCCGACTTTTTCAGTCCCGATATCGATACCTGGGTATCAACCGATACCGAGGACCGATCCGATACCAGTGTTTGATTAATAAGCTGTATGCCTCACTGTGTGGATGTGACTGAATCATTCTTTTATTTATAAGGCAACATCAAGACTGACTTAAACATCCTTTTCCTAACTAACTTTGTATAACAAAATGTAACAAATAAATGCAGATATACATTTACTGAATTGTTCTTTATTATTAAAATAATAAATCCAGCAACTTGGTAAAAATCTTCAACATTAAGAGGAATTACAGTTCAAGTGTAACCTTTTTAATGCAGCCACAAATTGGTCAAAACGTAAACAGGAAAAACTTAAAGGCAGGGTTGACGATGTTATCCAGTAAACACTATTTGTTATATTGGTTGAAATGGTCTTTACAGCCTGACAGCGATACATTACTTATAAGGTCTGAAAAAGCACCGGAAAAGAGCCGTCATCTGTAGCTGCTGTAATCCTGTAAAAACGTCTACCAATCACTGCCTCGCGGTCCGCTTGGAAAGAACCAATCAGATGCCTCCCTGCCTCCCTGCTTGTACTCTACCCTTGGCGTGCACCAGCCTGAACTCAAAGCGCGTCGCCGCCGCAAGTTTACTGGAGAATGGAGGAGAAAACTCAGCCGAAAGTAGCACTGTCGCGGTTACTTGTAGGTAGCGTTGTTGAGTTGAGGTCCTCTGTCCGCTCTGTGTCTGTGAAGTAGTTACAACGCGGTCAGTATCGGCCCGATATACGATCCGGTATCAGTATCGGTGCATCCCTAAGGAAAATCTATTTGGCTGTAGCAGTCAGAGAAGATACACGAGAGATCTGAATATTGTGAGTGTTGGCGTCTCCAAGCCTTTCGTGATGTCTGTGGTCTGAGCACCAGGAACAGCTCCTAGTGACATTTAGATAATTCCAAAAACAAGGCAGCAGTTAGAGATGATCAAAATAAAGCTTTAAACTTTTTAAAAACATGCTGAAACACCTTGTTTCCTGGGGCTCAGGTGCAAAAAAATTGTACCTCTGTCCACTTGGGAACTAGAGGCACATGGAGACACATTGTCACATGCCCACTCAGCAAAAGCTTTCCCAGTGAAGCTTCCCAAAATATTGCTGCCTCCTTCAATTGTGTACAACAGAAAAAGCAGTATGACCCATTTTAGTTTGCCAAAAAAATAATTTGAGAATCACTATATGGTATCGGTTGATGGTGCCTATTTGCTCTGTGTTTCTGTTGAACATTCATGCCCCTGAGTTTTCTTCTGTAATCAGAAGGCGGTATGTCTTATATTCACAGAAAGACACGGACATAGTCTATTAGGTAAAGATGTGTATAGCCTGTTAAACATGTCTGACTCTTATGCTGGTACTCCATTTATCACTACATTTTCTGCTGGTAGCACATCACTGTGAGAAGTGCACGCGTCAAGAGGATGATGAAAGATCTTGCTAACTCTTAACATAATGCGGGTGAATGCACATCCATCATTGGGCATTCAACATGCGTGCATTTTCCATTAGCATGTTTATGTCTCGTTTGTGGCAAATTACTGTCAGTGTGTGTCCTGACGTCTCTTTCTTTTCCCCTCATTTAACCTGTCGAAGAAAGCAGATGCAGTAAGAAAAGTTTTCACAGTCAAAATCAAGCTGCTCGGATGACGAAAAGACCATTTGACAGTCTATTTTGAAAAGTCCAGACGCTGCCCCATCATTAATTACCAACACATCTGTGCGTCATACAGAACAAGATAGAGAAATTAAGTGTTTGCGGTAAAGGGGATTCTTTTAGATAAATTGTAATTGTTATTGTCTCTGTTTAATGCGCAGTAAATTCAATGCTTTCTCAACACATAAAACAGTGTGTCAGCACTAGCAGCACTAATGAAACTCATTGAATTAAAGCAAGACGGAGAGGGAGGGAGGGAGAGTGTTTTGTCTCTGCCCATGTTGTCTGTTTATGTCTGTGTAAAAGTTGATTTGGAAGGTTTTATAATGCCCTTGTGCGTAGTTTGGATAGAACTTGAGATATAAATGCCTAATGGCGTGTGCGAGATGTTTGTTTAGGGAATGAGGATTTGATTTTTCTTTTCCTCTCAGCTACAGTTAGGCCTACGCAACAAGAGAGAGACGCAGAGGGGGGAGCGTGACAGAGAGACACAGCATGTATGTGACTGTGTGAGAGAGGCACGCTGGAGGATTGCAAATGAAACAGTGGCTTGCCTTTGGTGAGTGGGAATGTGTCTTATAGCAGTGCAATTTGAAGTGAGGAGAGTTAAAAAAATCATATCTTTATGTTAATGCGCCAGTAAATACGGAGAATGGGAGACAGAGACACCATTGCGTCATTGGTGGAGACAGAGTGTATGTGTGTGTGAGCTGAGTTTTGTTTGATTTGTTCATTATTGGAGCAGCAGTTAGCCCTGTTGCCTTCCTGACACTGTCATGTTAATTACGTTCAGTGAGACTCTCTGTCCCTAGATGCCTCTTTTTATCACTCTCTCCTTCTTCTTCTGTCTCCTTTCTTATCTCCCTCTCTGGCTGTATCTCTCCTCCTCTACCTCTTTCTCCATGCACTTCCCCTGTCTCTTCTCTTTCCCCACTACCTTTCCCTCTTTCCTCCTCTTTCCCCATCTTCTGTCTTTTCATCTAATGCGCTGTTTCTTTCCCTACACCTCCGTGTCCCTCTCATCCTCTATTTCACTACAATCCACCTTCATTTCTCTCCCTCCCTCCCTCCCTCCCCCCATTCCCCACTCAGCTAACCACCAACATCCCTGTCACGACCTTGATCCTGTTTTGCATAAGCAGTGGATGCCATCCTCTGCTGTCTAAACTGTCCCAGCTCCCCTGCTGTTTACGGTCAATTAAAATGCTCCATTGCAGTGAAGTAAAGTGTTTGTGTTAGCTCTGAGGTTAAGCAAATTATGAGGCCGGCCCATTAATGCAGAGGGATGGCTACTTTAAAGTTTACTCGGGGGAGGAAACTGATGTTCCCCCCTTTTTTGGCTGACTGTTAAACACAGGTGGTGTATTTTTTGTAGCAAGATGTGTCCCTGTACGTCTGTTTGAATCATCCTCTCAAAGGTTGACCACAGTTTGTAAAGGGGATTCACTTCACTGTTACCTAACCTCTGTTTGTACTCCATTAAATGGATGCATTCTGTAATTTATTACAACAAGGCACACGCAATAGTATACTTTCTTTTCCTAGAACAAAAGGAATACAAAATACCCCTGAATGCACAATTTTGCCAAATTATTTGTTTCAGTCTCGAAAAACAATTTATACTGTAATGATAACAATGGAAGGGGGCCCAATTTGGAGAGAAAACCCCAAAAGCCAGCGTTACAGTAATACCATTAGAGCAGCGGGAGACTAGGTATCACATACCAAGTCTGATTTGGTTAGCGTTGAGGGGCAGACATTTGAGGAACGGTATGCTATTTGGTGCTCATCATGGCTTTAAAACAGTGGCAGTATCTCTCGGACCAAAACGAAAATAAATGAAAGAAACAAATGGGACTGCCAGTTGATTTATGTGACCTTGTCGGTGTCATGGATTCACGAGTGAGTGTGAGGTGTGATATGATGTTGCGGTTGTGTTATTGATATTATGTTGACACAGTGCTCAGTCGCAGTAATTTAGAGCTGTGCACCAAGAGGAACAGGGCAAGGCCGTAAAGCTGGGCCAAAATTTGTAAAGCCTCCATACATAAATCAAGACTACTGGTCTAGAGCCGATCCTATAGTCATCATATTAAGCTTCGTTAAGAACAAACAGCAGCAGCTCATTATGTTGGTCACTGTAACGGCCGATGCAATGCTCATTAGGTTGATTTCATTTGCACAGTTTGCATCCCCATTTCAATTAAACATTAAGTATGCTGAGATTGACATTTGCTGTGAAATGGGTGCACACAAACAAACACAGTGTCAAGTGAGAGTGAAAGATATGAGATCAGTCTTCTCTATTGGTAGTAGCAGCTGAAAAGACAGGGTGTGGATGGAAATGGGTTATAGAGGGAAATGAAGTCTTTGGACCTTTTTTTATATAAATGTGTTTGGATTTCATTTTAAACTTGACTGAAGGTTTTATTTACCCAAAGTACTGGGTGTGCTGATTTGCCAACATGTTTGCATGTTCATCTGAGGTTTTATAAGTAGACATTAAAATCCCAGATTAAAGTTATTACTAGAGCTGCAATGATTAGTCAGAAAAATAATCGCCTACTATTTTGATAATCGATTAATCGTTAAAGTAATTTTTCATGCAAAAATGGCAGAAAATGCTGTTTTCAGCCTCTTAAATATGGCCATTTCCTGCTTTCTCTGTTTTATTTCACATTATAGTGAATATTTTGGGGTTTTGGACTGACAAATCAAGACATTTAAAGACATCACCTTGGACTTTGAGGAACTGAGATGGACATGTTTCACTATTTCACTAAACGATTAATCGATTAATCTAGAAAACAATCGGCAGATTAATCGATAATGAAAATAATCGGTATCGTAATCGCTGCAGCCCTAGGTGTTACTATATTTCCCCATTTTGCCATACAGCGTACAATATGATCTTAATACATAAGTAAATATAGAGATTGTGTCTACAGATTGTGATTATTATAGAAGTAAATAGATCAAACTATTAAACTACAAACAAGCCTGTGTAGCCAGCGCACCTGTGAAATCCAGCACCTACTAAGATGTTAAAATTCTAACAAAGTCTTTTCTGCTCACAGGTTTATGTGAACATGTCTGTCTGTCACCTGTTACTGTGGAGACCAACTCTACCTTATAATTGGGGGAGCCTGAAGTTCTTTCAGCCAATGAGACTTAGCCCAGCTTTTCTTTTGAATTTCCCAGGTTGCACCGCTGCACCTGTCCCAGCTGTTGCAGTGATGGTCCCACCTTGAAATCCGAGGGAGAGAAAGACAAGTCAGAAGAAAGGAATATATTGAAATCATCCAATTTACAAAAACTCGTCTGTGCCACAAGCTCAGGCCATGGCCAGGAAAGGTGTTTCTCGGACAAGTAGCTTCCTGTGACGGCTCCACGTGACACATTTGAGATCTGCTTCTCCTTTTGTTACCTCAACGGATCAAGATGATGCTTTGGCTGCTGCTAATTCTGTCCATTTGGGTGGGATCTGATCGAGCTGACTCTGCCCCGTCCGAACGGCGAGTTGTAGCACACATACCTGGTGACATCATCATCGGAGCGCTGTTCTCCGTCCATCATCAGCCTCCTGCTGACAAGGTAAGTTTGTGTTGTTGCGTCTGTGTATGTCTGCAGGATGGTTTGTGAGTCATAGTTGTAGGAATTGAGTTTTTGTGACTGTAAATTTTGGGTAATGTTATGTGTAATTCACTCGCGAACTTCGAACAAACAGTCAAACTAGGCAGTGCTGATCAATTATGAATCAATATTATGTTACGTTAATGCCTATTTCTCGCCTCAAATATTTTCAGAATCATCTTGTAGTGTTGTGTACTTTTTAGCTGTAAAATGAGAAAGTTTGTGAACTGGCAGCCATGTTGAGATCTCTTGAGGGAATACCAAGCACCGCTCACATGGCCGGAGCACAGCCAATAGGAACGCTCTCTCTCTGAAATGACCTGTGATTGGTCAAAGTCTCCCGTCACACGGGCTAGATTTTTTAAAGCCTGAAAACAGAGCCATGAGGAGGTGCAGTCGCTAGCTTTCTCTCAGAACACTTGAATTACAATATGCTGAAAAGTTATTATGGAAGTTTTGCCCAATGATGCCAAAAAATTGTTGCCTACTGAAATTTTAATAGTTGTAGTTAATTTTTGGCAAAAATTGCAATCTATTGTACAGAGTTATAATGTTACTCTGCTTATTAAGAGCCAAAAAACACTTTCAATTTGTAGAATAGGTACGTCTGTGTGAGTCCATGAACCTTCAGCCTCCATTAGCTTCCCCAGAAACCTGTAGCCACCCACTGACATTTAAGCTTTTTTCCATCCAATTATGGATAATTGCAAACAGGAAAAAAATAACTCTTTGAACATGGCAGCCATGTGAATATATAACCAATATTAGTCCACCACTGGAAGCATTTAAAAGCCTAAGTTTAAAGAATTCTGTTCATCCAGTCTGCTAAAAAATGAAAATGTGTCTGAATAAATTAAAGCAATCAATGACAATGTTGTTATCTAAATGCCAGTTCAATTTGACTTGATTTTATTTCTTCCTCCGCCCTGTCTGCGCAGGTACATGAGCGCAAGTGTGGCGCGGTGCGAGAGCAGTACGGCATCCAGAGGGTGGAGGCCATGATGCACACACTGGACCGCATCAACACCGACCCGCACATCCTTCCCAACATCTCCCTCGGCTGCGAGATCCGGGACTCCTGCTGGCACTCGGCTGTGGCTCTGGAGCAGAGTATCGAGTTCATACGGGACTCGCTGGTCTCCTCCGATGAGGCCGAGGAGTGGGGTGGAGGACTTTCCTGGGGAGGGGGTGGAGAAAGAGGAGGAGGTGGAGGTGGAGGTGGAGGAGGATCCACGATGAAGTGTGCAGACCCCTCTGCCACTCCAATGCGGGGGAAGAAACCCATTGTGGGTTTAATTGGACCGGGGTCAAGCTCAGTGGCCATCCAGGTCCAGAACCTCCTACAGCTGTTCAACATACCACAGATTGCCTACTCTGCCACCAGTATGGACCTCAGCGATAAGGTGAGACCATCCGCCTGTAGACAAACTTCTAGCTCATTCAAGTTGTACAGATGTAGGCCCATAAATATTAGAGGGGGAATTGGAGAGAGAATATATTACTGCTACTTTAATGTAACTTTAATTTAATTATGTAGAATTACTTAACTGAATGTTCTAGATGCTCCTGGATAACTCTGCTTCTCATTGATTTTATTTCCATTGTTTCAGAGCCTTTACAAGTACTTTATGCGGGTGGTGCCTTCAGATGCCCAGCAGGCAAGAGCTATGGTGGACATCGTCAAGAGATACAACTGGAGCTACGTGTCTGCTATACACACTGAAGGTACAACCACCCACACTCTGTCTCTGACTTTTAAACTCCTCTTCCAAGCTCAGACATGCACACACAAACTCTTTTCCTTGTTCTCTCTCTGCCTCATTATACTGCGTTCTTGACTCCTCACTACATGTATTTACCTGGATCCTATCCAGAGTGACTTAAAATAGATGTAACAATAGTCCAAGTGGAAAGTCCTTGATTGCTTTCAAATGTCCAATTGTGAAGACATTTGTGATGCTTCACAAAAAGGAACTTTATTAGAAAATAGAGCCAAGGAGAAAAAGCAGAAAAGTTTTCTTTCAAACAAGATTTTTTACATTTCAGTACTTTCAGTGCAAGGACAAGAAGCTAGAGGAAGACAGCTTACTAACGTAAATGTGATACAAATTGAATTATTGTAGCCGTGTTGAAGATAGCTAGAAGCCAAGAAGTTGATGAAGTATCCAAAAACAGCAGGGTACAGTAGATCAGTAGGTAATTGCTGGAGGAGAGGGAAATGAATGGGGTCACAAGAACAGGTGGTTGTCACACTGCCAGAAAGAAGCATCTAGGGATAGCGGGGGGAGACAGACATTTTGCCACAGAGCATAGTCAAAGGAAGATAGAGTGTCAGATGCCACTGACCTCAAAGTATAAAGAATCGTCTCAAAATGTATGCATAAGTCCTCACTTTTTTGCCCTTATTCCAAAAAAGACAATATTACAATATTCCACTAATATTGCCTCCCTCTTTCATTCCTTCAACCACCTTCTTGAGAAGGTCGGCGTTGTGATATTTGAGCATATCCAAAAACCTGTTGATATCCAAGTCTTTTCATAATGTTTAAAAGTAGGTGTGTTTCTTCTTCCAACCAGAAATGTGAGATTTATTTTAGGCATGCATCTCTGTAAACTGTTGGATAGTTGGTTTGTGCACAACACACAGAGCTGGCCGTAAACAGGCAAGAGGCCGTGTGTCGTAAACTGCTGTAAAAGCCTCAATTGAGATGCATATTCCGAATGCCAAAGAATGCTCCTAAAACCTGAATAATATCAGCATATCCCACATGTCTTAATCTGAAAATGCTCCTTTCGGAAAAAAAGGCCTAATTCAGAATATCCAAAACAGAATATGCTGTTTACATGACCCGTATCAAATTCTGAATATTATCATATTTGGAATATTAGTGTGCATGTAAACGTAGACTTTCAGAAAGATTGTGTGCTATGGACATAGAAAATAATTTCAAGAGGAAAGAAAACATGATTGAAATTTTAAATTTTCTCTATTTGATATAGGCATGGAGATGTACTGTACAAACTCACTTACTCACCCTGAAGGTGGTAGTGAAGTCAGTCAGTTGGTTTACTGGTGGGAGATAGTGTGACAGCTACATGAACTGGAGGACAATACAGTAACTGCATCTGTGTGTACACGTGTCCACTGAGAGAAGGCTTGTTGAACCTGAAGAGGGCGATAAACACAGACACACACACACACACACACACACACACACACACACACACACACACACACACACACACACACACACACACACACACACACACACACACACACACACACATCAAGGACTCCTGGCCTCTGGCCATGCCTGAGGGCATTATAACAGCATTTGAACTGAGGTATGAAGGGTAAGTGTGTGCGTGTTAACGTTGTGCATGCATGTGAGTATATACCATATCTAGATACTGAGTATGCATGAATGTGTGTGAGTGATTTGGGTGTAGTCAGTGACATTATTCTCAAATTAAAGAGAAATTCCAGTATTTTGTCAGCCTTGGTGTTATATATATGCACACATACTGTATACAGGTATATATACATACAGTATATACTAATATAAAGTATATAAGGAGAGAGATAAGGTTGAGGTTATATAACGCATAATCATAATAACATTGATTGATGTTAATTAAACCTTGCAGAGTTATATTAACATTTACTTAAATTCTTCCAATTGAAAATGCAAAGTGATGTATTTGCAGATGTTCAGACACATCTGTCTACATTTGTTAATGTAAATGATGGGTTACAGACAAATCACCCTGCATATCTGTAACAATATGGTGTCAGAAATAACATTTGTCTTGTGTGTGACATTCATTTTTGCCTTCATGTGAGCTCTCCATATGAGTGTGTGTGTGTGTGTGAGCTTGCTGGTGTGCTGCTATTAATCATAATGGCAAGAAGACAGGGAGCGTGTATGTGTAAAGGCATTTGTGTTTGAGAGAGGGCCTGTGGTTGAGTGTGCAAATGTGTGTCTTAGTCAGGAAAGTATTGGTCTTTGTATTTCCTCAGACAAGCGGGTTTGACCTTGGAACTGGTCCTCAAGGTCGACTGCTGCCTTCTCAAACACAATCAGTCTCAAACACGGAGAGAGGGAGGGTGGCAGAGTGAAGACGGAAGGGATAGGACACAGAGAGAGAGATAAGGAAGAGAGGCAAGGGATAGAGAGGGCATTGGAGGAATGAAGGGAGAGGACAAGGAGAGGGAGGGGGGGTAGAGGGAGAGAGGAAAATGCAGGAGGAAGGGAGGAAATGAAGGGTTTATTGAGGGAAAAAGGAAGAAGGGGACAAGGGAGGAATAGAGAATGGGGAAAGCAATGATAATGGTGCCAGAAAACCACAGAAGACAGAGTACAAGGTGTGTGTGTGTGGCTGTGGAGTGCTTAGGATAGATAAGAGAGAGCGTACAGGAGCTGCAGATTGAGAAAGATTGTGAGTGTGTGTGTGGGGGGGGGGGTGAAGTTTATGGAGACTCATTAATTCTCTGCATTAACATTTTGCATCTGGAGGCAAGAGACGATGAAAACTGATATGCAAGAAACTGAATAATACATGTAATATCAGCACAGTAATTACATTGGCGTAATGAAGTAATATTATAGGATAGGGGAATACCGTGAGTATTACTTTCTCATTGGGAGGTAGTATGTATCATACATGCCCAAATATATGCATGTAATGTATGGATTTTACAACCGTTCTGTTCCATCAGTAATGCAAAGAAGTCTCTCTGGACTAGTCGGGTATCATCAGATCCTTTCGTCATTTTCGCACGATGGCATCATCGTTTTTTTCCAAGCTAAAGGGCACAGAAATTAGAGGTAAGACATAAAGAAATCAGACAAACCAGACACAAATGTAGATGGATAGTCATTATGCAGTGCAACATAGCAACTCAGATGAACCGCGTAACATAAATATAAAAGTATCAAGGGAATTGAAAGGTCAGCTGCATAAAACATATGTGTACAGGTATATAACAAAATATTACATATATACATTTTCATTGAGCTAAGTTCATCGGAAGATCGTCAGCAGAAACACTGACACCTATGCTTTAACAGACAGAGGAGAAGATGTAAATGAACAGTTCCTGGAATAAAAGGCCCTATCTTACACCCGGCGCAAAGCAGTGCACAGCGCATCATTGCTAGTTTCAGACTGACGCAGTTGTCATTTTCACGCCCAGTGCCCACATTGTGTAAGCAAATGTACTTGGGCCCATCTGTACACTCGTTGGTCTTAAAATGATGTGTGGTCAGACGCATTGTTGGCGCATTGCTATCTTGAGGCAGCAGAAAGCGATTGCGCCTTTGACCAACAAATAACTGGTCTAAAGTCTGGTGCAGTATTTTCCTGCTATTTAATGGGCGCATTATTCAGATAGTAAGATGTGTCTACATAGGCGGGTTCACAACGCGCATACACTCTGCTTGTTACACACACGGACACGCAGCAGCGCTCCTCCTCCGTTAAATACAGTGTCGGCGCTAGAACTGGCGTGACCGCCGTGACCAGAGGATCACGATGCCCACACGCCTCTGTGGTGTCTCCTCTCATCATCCCTCTGTGTGTGCAAGTGTAGGCATAGGCTACTTCAAAATTTGTGGGCCCCCTCCCCCTAAACGGCGGCGTTTTGAGGCTGATGGATCTGCGCGTTACGCACCGCCTCTCCGGCAGTGCCCGGCTGCAAGCCTGTGCGCAATGCATCTCCGGAGGATTCTGCTCAGCCGGTCCGAGCCCTCCGTGGGTTGCATCGGAGAGCAATACAGTTTTCATTATTTATCAGTACATGTTCATCATATTTAGCCTAGTGCTTATTGAATTTTGCTCCCCCGTCTAAATAGGTTATCGGTGCATTTGCTCATATGCAGTCAAATGGTGTTGTTGATGACACAGATGATTAGGAGACGGCGGAGGCAGAGAGTCCACTGGTCAAATACATCTGCTCATGTACTTTCACTTTGCGCACGAGCAGCTCTGTTTCCTCAGCAGAAAAACACTCGCTTCTCCAATTTTCCGAATCCGCCTTTTAAATAGCAATGCGCCAGTGTGCGGGCACACCTGGCTTTTAAAGGGAATGGGATATGACACTGATTGGTTTGATTCCTGTTATGCCCAAAACACACCTATGATTAGTAAAGAGACTAAATACAACCCTTTGGTCCCTTGCGCCTTACTTTGCACCCAGATTATGCGCTGCTTAACTAGCAGAAGTGGAGCAGGACACACCCTAAATGCACTTGCACCATACGCCATAGGTCGTTTAAATAGGGCCCAAAGTCTTTGTAGAGCACCTTGGAGAGACCAGCCTGTAACTGAAGGTGCTCAATGTCTTCACTAGGCGCTGTGAAGGGGAAGGGAGGTGTTGTCCTTTGTCAGCACTCTCCACCATCATCCACTTCCATTATTGCTTGTATGTATGCACTATAGATAAAATGTGTGCATATTCTGTTACAATATTGATCACACTCTGTTGTCACTCTGATCATAAATAAAACTAATAATAATCCACACACATGGTTGCAATTGGGTTTCAGTGCTCATTTCTCTGATGAGAATCATTATCATGCTCCACCACTGTGTCGCTTTGTTCAATTCAATTCAGCTCAATGGGTTTTATTGACATGAAATGTGACATGTGTCACCCAGGCACGCTCCAACAGAAATTGATCAATCTCTCAATAAATCAAGATGTCAAACCCTCTCTCCACATCTTCCTCTTTACTCTCGTTCTCCTATTTGTCTGTATTGACTCCTCTCCACCTGCTCTGTTTTCTCTCTCTTTCTTTTCCCCACCATCCCTCTCTGTCTCTCTCTGCCTCTGTAGCATGACATGCCCTGTGCCTATTTAACTGCCACGGCGTTCACAGGATTGAGGAAGATGAGACTGGGACGGGTTGGGGAGGGCTTTGCAGAGAAAGGTATAATGAATGGGGAAGAGGAGAATGACTGAATATGCTCACATTTTTACCGTCGTCTCTGGCAGTGTTGCCTAAGGGTGAAGATTCAAAGTGGGTCATGGGCCAGTTTCTGGTGGGTCCCCATATAACAAGAGCTCTTCTGTGTTTTAATGAGCCTGGGTCGCTAGGACTACATCTACTCAAATTGGCTCAGGCTCAGATTGCAGAACTCATGTTCTGGGAATCCATTTAATGGCTTCTGTTAAGATAGATGGATGGTTTGCCAGCCCTCTCGCTGCCCAGCTCAATCCACGATTTCTGTGAGGGAGTATTAAATAGAGATTTCCTATTGGCACAGATGTTAGTAAGGAAATTAAGGGGAAAAAATGTCTGAGCTGTCCATCTTAAAACCGGTTAAACACATTTACTGGAGAATATATATGCAGGGCAATTGTTTATTATATTGTGTAATTACCTGTACCTGTACAGGTACCTGAGCACTCGCATGCATCAGAGCAAACAGTGTGTACTGGTTGTGTGTTAGTTTCCCTGTATGTGTACAAGAATGTTTTCTGGGCACAGACAAGGTATATTTCTAGATCCAGAGTTTGCTCAGTAGAACAAAAGCATGGTGCAAGTGGAGTTGGTTATGGTTATAATACTGCTGATACAGTATGCACCCTGTCTGTAGCCTGGAGCTATTTCCATCGCAAAAAAATGGGCTACCCGGGGCGCCCCAGTAGCTCACCCGGTAGAGCGGGCGCCCCATGTTTCGAGGCGGAGTTCTTACTGCAGCGGCTCAGGGTTTGAATCCGACCCAGAGCCCTTTTCTACCTGTCATTTCCTCTCTCTCCCCCTTTCATAACTATCACTGTCACTATCAAATAAAGCCCAAAAAAAAATCTTAAAAGAAAATTGGATAACTTCATGAAAATATATCCAACTGCTAATTTTAATGACTAAGGGTCTAAAAGTCACATTTATATTTGATTAACTGTGCAGCCCTCATGGCCAGTGACCCCTTTAGGTCTTTCAGGTTTTCTCTCTCCTAATAACACTCATTAGTGGTTTGAACTGAGCTGCTAACTGGCATTGGAGGCACGCGGGATGACTTGCAGGGCTAGAAAGAAAAAAATAAACATCATACAGGGATACATGTTAGAATAAACTAATTGGTGATTAAGACTACCACCTCTGAGAGTTTGCTGTCCCATCTGCAAGTTATGGAATAGATCACATTTAGGGCTGCACAATTAATCTAAATGTTATCGAAATCGCGATATGGCCTGGTGCAATTTTCAAATCGCAGGAGGGAAATATCTGTTAAAGGCGAAATGTGTGTCAAAATACCATTTTAAATTAAATATTGTGGTGCTGCAGAGATGTCCTGGCCTACACATCACATTCTACAGACTTAAAAAAACATTTTTGTTTGGTAAAGATCCTCGCAAAAATCACACCATAATCATTTTAATATGTTTTTCAATGAAAATAAAAAAAATGATCATTCCCTCTAATATCGCAAATCATATCGCAATAGCAGTCAAAATAATATCAATTAAATAGTTTTTCAAAATCATGCAGCCCTAATCACATTAACTGATTTTATGGTCTATTTTTTTTATTTAGGAATAATTAGTTTAATTTATGAGAAATTAATCTTTAACTATTCAGAAAATCGATTCATTTTGAAGTCTTTTTATCTGCTTTTTTCTGTGTTAAATATAATTTATCTTCATAGACTGTTGGTTGGAAAAGACAAGTAATTTGAAAACAACCATTTGAGCTTTAGGAAATAGTGATGGGCATTTCTCACTATTTACAGACATTTTTTAGACCAAACGATTAAAAATAATCAATAATGAAAATAATAGTCAATTGCAGCCCTAATTTTAGGTGACAACATTACAAGGTATAACATGTCTGTCACTAATTTTACATTTACTTAATAATTCCCCAATAATGTGGACGGATACTGATACAAATAACAGAGTTCATGAGTCTGTGCATATCTGTGTGCTGATGCATACTGTTATGTATTTGTGTTTATGTGTGTGTTCTATTAGCCGTGTAATCTTGTTTAACTCCGTGTTTGACACCGTGTGAGTGTCAGTGAGCGTCTGCCCCAGGGTATTACTGTGTTTGACATTTAGCTGCACATAGTTGTACCACTCCAGATGTGGGGCATTGGAGAGAGAACAAGAAAACAAGAGGGATCGTGAGGAATAGGATGAGAGGGCAGGAGGATGCCCTTCACTTACAAATGTTTACATTTTGACTGCATGTTGTTTTTCTCTATTTGAAGCTGTGACCGGAGAGAATGAGGGTTGTAAAGAGGAAACGGACAAGGAAGGGGAGAGAGGGGAAAGGGAGGGAACATGTAATTGCATGTAATAGACCTGATAAGAGTGACAAGAGGATGAGGGTGGTAATTGAGAAGGATGGAGGAAGGGTGAGAGGGAGAGGGGAGGGATGGAGACAGTGGGAGAAAAGACACAGAAGCACCTGTCTCTGTAGCTTAAACTTGACTGCCTGATTGGCTGCTACGAGAAAGCGGGGGTAGAAGAAGCAAGTAGCTGGAGGAGGAGGAGACGGAGCTCCAAGGAGGGCAAGCAGAAGACTCTTCAGCTTTGCATTTGATTGCATGTTGTAATTTATTGCAATATATCAAACGAATAACACGTTGTGGACGGGAGATCAAAGAAGAAGAGGGTAGAGGGGCATATATGTGAGGAGCACACAGTGAGAACGGATTTTTGTTCTTGCATGTTTTTCTGCAAATTTTTACTTAAAGCTGTTTTTGTTCTTTTTTTGTTTATCATTGAAATTCTAGATTTCAGTTTAGGGGGGATTAAAGCGACACAGCTTTGTAGAGGAGACCAGCAAGAGGTAAAAGGGACAAAAGCACAAAGGGGGTATAAACAAAACCTAGAGAAGCTGTGAATGTGCGATCTCTGTGCTGGATGTCCCAGTTGGGTTTTATTTTCAGTGAGAGGTGACGAAACAAAGAAAGTCACCACATGTGAAGAGGGAGTTTGAGGTAAATAAACTTTATATGAGTTGTTTTGCTCCAAAATGTGATGGTCACCATGGGGCTACTAGTTGTTTGTAGGTGCACTTATGTGGAGTATGGCCAGTGTGAGTGGATGAAAGGTATAATTTAAGGCAATAGAGAGTAGGTGGGCAAAGTGAATTGAAGTAAGCAGAAGATGCATGTATCAAATGCAAGTTTTTGAGGGTTACCTTCTAGAAATAACCCTGAGATTGAAGGAAGTGTAAGATTTTGTGTTCAGTTTCACTCTGCTTTGCAATTATGTATACTGTATTTGATCACAGTCCATGTCAAAGTTGATGAAGCCATTTGCTGATTAGTGACATAGATGACATAGTGAAGTGCTTGACATTAGGGCTGTCATGATATCGGATTTTCACTATACGATTACCGTGGCAAAAATAATTCACAATAACAATATTATCGCTAAACCTATAGTAAATTTGAAAAAAATAAATAAATAATGCTATCAGTCAAAATCATTTTTAACTTTGCTTATTTTATATTTTGTCTCTTTTTTGGCAAATGAATTACACTCAAAATACAATTGTATGGAGGTGGTTTAACCGGTTTAACGCGACACCCCTACTTGACATATGAGGTTAATATTTTTCAAATGAAGTGACAAATAGATCTGCATGCCTTAATGTGTATGTGTGAATTAGCCTTGAAGATTTCAATGTTGGAAAGTATCCTGTAAATTCAAGTTAATGGGGGGCAGTATTGAGGAGGAGAGCATATGTGTATTTGTGTGAGAATTTGCTAGTAATTAGGGCTGGGCGATATGGAGAAAAATCAAATATCACAATATCTTTGACCAAATACCTTGATATCAATAGTGCGACAATATTGTAGACTTGACTATCGTTGCTTTCACAAAAATATTTACACAATGAGATTTTTGATAAATAATCATCAGTAATGTAGATATCATGACTATGTGGGTAACATAGAACAGTCTGGTAAGTTCAGAAAATTACATTACATTAAATTACAATCACATTACTGTAATGCAGCATTTAAGACCAGGAAAAGACACCACTTACGCCATATTACGATATCCAAAATCTAAGAAAATATCTAGTCTCATATCATATCGATATAAAATCTATATATTGCCCAGCCCTACGAGTAATGTAAAGTAGCATGGTGTACATGTGTGTTGAGAGGCAGATACGGGGTGATAAAGAGACACATTACAGGCTTACAGAGTGAGATACAGAGAGAGAGATATGTCTCGCACATAAATCCCTGTTGAGACCAGAGTGAAGTAGGTTACAAGCTTTATCGATTTTGATGATGGTAACAGTATGAATGTGTGCGTGTGTGCATGAGTGTCAATGTGTGCAGGGGAAGGACGGCCTGTACCATCTGTCTCCCATTCCTCTCACTGAGACACTAATTACAGGACTTTACACTTCGCTCCACCACACTCATCATTGGCCTGACTACACACACACATGCACACACACACACACACACACACACACACACACACACACACACACACACACACACACACACACACACACGCACTGAGATGCAGCAGCGGTCAGGGATTGTGGGACCTCTTCGACTTTCTGTGTACATTTTCCTCTCCATCCCTTTCCCCTTTTCCTCTCTGTGTGCTCTCCTTTCCCGCCATGATTTCCCTTATGTCTGTCCTTCTCTCACTTCATTCGTATCACTTTTTCTCCTTTTGACCTCTTCTTTTTCCTCATCAATTTAAGTAGAGCACAGATCAATGATACCTAATTAGACTGCATTCTGTTGTTGATAACATACTGCGTAAAAAGGACGAAACATTAGAAGATGTGACAACCTCATTGAGTGAGAACAGAGAGAAACACTGGTAAAAAAAGGGTGAGAAAGATAATTTAGATCTTTTCTTCAATCAACACAGAGAAGGGAAGAGATAAAAGGGAGAGGAAGAGAAATTAAAGAGGGGAATCCTATCATATTCTT
>CAKAKR010028362.1:6204-29258 GCA_916700685.1 Adelosebastes latens | reverse complement strand
CAACACTGGCTATCCTTTTCTCTCCATAGGATATCTTTGTAATGCTCTGGATGTCACACACAGTAACAAACAAGAGCTCAAATAAAGCTGAGAAGAGTTACTTTTGTTTTCCATTCTGTGACAAGGTGCTTTTATTATGGGATTTTATGGAAAGGAAGAATTACTCATGATCAGTACAGCAGTATGTCTGTGCAAGTTGTTTGCAATGGCCTTTTGAAAAGAACTGGGTGATGGTTGTCTGGTCATCCAGGATTTACTGTGTGTTGGTACTTGGTTGGCTTGGGGCCCTTCTGTGTGGAGTTTGCATGTTCTCCCACGTGCTAGCGTGGGTTTTCTTCCTCCCACAGTCCAAAGACATGCAGGAAGTTGCTCTGACTTGTCCTTCAATTCCTGCTGTATGTTGAGGTGTATTGGAGGTTGGCAAGGGGAATAACCAGGGAGGAATGGAGGAAATTGAAAACTGTGGGTCTGTAATGTAATTGATGTAATCCTGTGCTTTCTGCCTTTGCATGACCAATCCATCCATAACTTGTGAAGTGTGTCTCATTATGTTCCCACAAGTCTGTTAAAACACTCTTGGCAGTATATGTGTATCACATTGCCCCTGCAGATTAACCCAGTAGGCTATGCCAGCATTAACTTCTCTCCTCCCAGTTCCACCTGCATCGCTGATACTGGAGATGTTTTGAATGAGCCACTACAGTTTTTCAGGGTCTGAGCTTGAGGTTTGATTCTGCTGCTGACATGTAAGCTTCGCACCCACAGTCAAAGACAGATCTCATGAGTGTTTTGATAAACAATTTAGGCGAAGTAGTGGAGCTTGTCATTTTACACTGCCAAATGTAGACTGCCAGAGAACAAGAAAAAATAATGCGGGAAATCAGAAAGCAATTGGAGTGGAAGAATTGAGTTGAAAAAATGTATTTGACATCGGGGTTATGGGAGACTATTCCACTATTTGAAAGAAACTGGGCTAATCAAAAGAAATGTTTTTGCCATAGCTTGAATCCCCATTTACTTGCCAATTTTTCCCGCTGTTTTGTTGTTATGGGGGAGAGAGGCTAGTGGTACAAGTAGGCTACAAAAAATAACGAAATTGATTTGACAGTTAGCTTCAGCAAAGCAGAAATGAAGAGCATTATTAAACAGAAACTGAGGGAAAGGTGGCAGAAGCAATGGGAGGAGGAGAGGAAAGGAAGGTGGTTTTACAGAGTTCAGAGGAAAGTGGGAGAAATTATGTGTTTAGGAAGGAACAGGAGAGATGAGACAACCATATCAAGACTTAGATTAGGACACACTGGACTAAACAGCACACTATTTAAAATAGGTAAACATGACACAGGTAGATGTAATTATTGTGGACCAGAGGAAACGGTGGAGCATGTCATATTGCATTGTGAGAGATATGAGGAAGAATGAAGGCATTTGAGTCAAGGCCTCAAAGAGATTAAAGTACACTTTGATTTAATAGATATTCTACAAAAGAACTCACTAAATGAGTGTTATAGAACATTATTTCAGTATCTTAGACAAATTAATATGATTGGAAAAATATGAGGTTGTTTGTTTTCTTTTTCTTTTTTTTTTTTAATATAGTAATTATTAGCCAGAATGATCCACACTCCAGACCAGTTGGTGGCGGTAATGCGCCAAATCGTTGTTTGTCAACCGCCAATAAACCTCAAAGAAGAAGAAGAAGAAGAATAAGAAGAAGAAGAAGGCTAGTGGTTCATCTGCTTGTAAGACGATCTTTGAAAGAGCTTCCCTTCCCACAATGCACAGCGGCATACTGCACTATATAAACCGATGCGTGATCTCCGTTCTGCCTCTCAGTCTACTGGAACCATGGAGACCAGAGAGGTGTGGAGCTTCTTCTCAGCCAAGGTAAGCATTTCACCAGTAGTAACCAGTGTTTGTGTAAAAAATGACTAAATAAAGTTTACGTTATTGGATGAAATAAAACCCTCACGTGAGTGAAACAGTTAGCTGTAACCTTAGTGACCAAGAAGCTGCACAAGAGCGCAACCTGGAGCACGTGGTTCAGTTAATGGACTGCTGTTAGCTGTTAGCTAGCAACGTGACCACGGAAGTTCACGGTGGGCTAAAGTTCAAAACTAGCTTTAAGGAGAAACAACTAATCCACTTATTGTAGGGCTAACGGTAGTGAGGTTTGAGTTTGCCCCGTTATGGAGACGGTCCTCCTGAATGAGGCTAACATTAGCATAAGGAGCGAAATGCTAACCCAAGTAGGCCAAAATGGTCCAAAACCACCCGGATTAACACTACAAAGGCTTCCTCGGCGCATCCTTGCAAAATAAGTCCTGTTTCTCAATTCAGAAAGCTAACTTACTTTTCGTAACGTTAATGGGATACATTTGGTTCACGCTCACTTTTCAATAGTTTATTCTCATAAAACTAATTTGCATGATGCATACTGTTGACAGTATCGACGTTGAGCTAAAGTGCACTTAACTAAACTTTGATGGGATTACTTTATGTACTTTGTTACAAACACGTGGGCTGTTGCACATTTAAGTGCAGAAAGTAGAGGGCAACTGTGCCTCGCTGTAGACTGCCTGCCCACTAATGTGGGCCTGATTGTGTTCCCTTTATTGTGCACCAATAACTTAATACAAACCAGTAAAAACTTTTTTGATCCTTTCAGAGATGCTGGGTCTCCTGATGAACACGTGCCATATCAGAGTGGCAGCTATGGGATAGAGCTACCAAGAGTCCTTCCTTGCCTCTGGTGCTAAAGGTAAAAAATGGTGAGTGCTGCACTACAGAGACTATTATATACCATGTCATCAAGGGGAGCACAGGTTTAGTGACATGTTAAAGAGGGCGGGAACATTGTCCAGGAATGGCCCTCTGCATGAGGCTCTGCTCAGGTTTCAGCCACCTTACATTCAGTTATTGTTGGATAACTCCCATGGTTGTTCCCTTCCACGCCACTGCTAAGTCAGCTGACCAGGCGATGTGTCTGGCTCAGTGTTACAGCGCTGGTAGAGAGAGTCTCTGTACCGGCTCTCAGCTTTGCAGGTTCTGTTTTAGAGTCTGTTGCTGCTGAGCTGCTACAGGGGCATGGCCCAACGAGAGTGGCCTGTCCTGATCATACAGCAGGGCAGGCCTAGTATAGGGCCGCACATTCACACACTGACACCACAAGGGGTGCTTCTGGGAAGGCTACCACCGAGTTACACTAGTGGAGCCCAGTTTGGTTGCAGTTTGGCTCTTTTTGTAGGTTTAGGGAAATGTCTAATTGTGATTTTTCTGTCCAATATTGTATGTCTTATTTTCCATAAATTGAACTACTGGACTTTATAAGGGGTCTATATAGTATTAAACATAATCAAATGTTGTTTGCACAAGAATAGAATGTGATAAAATGATGCAGTTGCTTGTTGGTGAGGTCTTTACAGGGTTTTGTTTTTAAACCAGTGAGGTCAACTTCTAAATAAACTTGCCTTGTGTTATATTGAAGACTCAAACGGTCACTTACTACGGCTTGTTCAAACACTGATACTTTATGAAAGTCATAATTGTAAGACTGTGGCTCATCTTTTAAATTGCACTTTCAAATCTAAAAGGATTATTGTTTCCAGGCACAATAGAAACTAAAAGATGCATATACAGGTAAGAAAACTAGGCCTAAGCTTTATCTAAACATGGCCAAAAGGTCTGACTGCAACAATTCATTCTGATTTTCCAATTTGTTTGGATAGCAAGGAGCTACTTTAGACTAATCTGATATGTTGGCCGAAATTGCACAAATGCTTAAATCAGACAAATGACCCAAACAATTCTTTTTCCTTGACTGTGTTGCAGGTGGAGCCTCTGATAGGCTGCTCAGTGTGGGACTGACAAGTCATGCTGCAGGCTGACTGAGGGTAAGTGTGGCAGAACCTTACAGTTACCTTTTTTTGTTAAAACGATCATGTTACCTGCAGTGATGACTCAAAATGTAACACATCATGCTGACAAACACCGTGGTGAACCATAAACCCTGAGCATAGCAGCCGACTGCCAGCAGTGATCTGTAATGTGGTTCTTTTTTACTGACTTTACTGCTCTGCATTTTTCTACAGGAGCATGTGGAGCAGCTGGCCTGCGGGGGGGGTAGCAAACGCCTGCAAGGAACGGAGCCAGACCTAGGTATGTATGATGGCTGCAGTATATAGTGTGTAGATGGTGTAAACCCAATCGTGTACTGCCGGGGCAGAGACCTCATCTCTGCTGTGGAATCGTAATATTGGGAGAGAAACTTCAGGACTTGGCACAGGTTTAAGTAACGACCATTTACCAAAACCTGACTGAAGACCAGAAACACTAAAACTATAATACTCTGTTACACTAAAGCTGCTCTATGGGCTGCCTGGTAATACTTGTGCTTTGTGTTTCTATTGTGTTCAGGCTGATGTGGATGAGTTCCTGTCTCCGTCCACCTGCTGGGATGTGACTGGGCCAAACCCACCCCATAGTCCAGCCATGTCTGCTCGACATGGTTGAGGCTGTAAACACAACTTGTCAAACACATTTTGTTGGATAATGCCCTGAAGGCATCACCTACATTTAACATCTACAGGGAATAATTTATCCAGAATATCAAATTTGAGTTTTGAATTAAGTCTTGTGTCATGTACATATGCTTGAATAACATTTGATTTTGCATCACCACAACGTTCTTGACAATTTTACAATGTTTCCCTGCTGTTTGCTGACCAGCAGGTGATGATGATTTGAGTAGATTACTGCCTCTACAAGAAATGCCTGTTTTCTTTCACACTTTCCTGTAGATAAGATGTTTAATTTTATAATAAAGTATTCATTTGCAGCATAACGGTGTGCAGACCTCCTTTGTGCCCTGTCTGGTGATTTGTCTCTAATTTATCAGAGGTGAATCCAAGGCTCAACAGATAAATCACATGTAGTAATAAGGTGCATCAACAAATGCTTTGAAAAGACGAGTCAACAATGTGGTGGTCTCTCAATAACTTCCGACATTCTGCCCTGGGAATGAGAACGGGCTGAAACATGGCTGTCTCGTTTTATAATCATTAGCTACTCTATAAATTTTGCTTAGGAGTTACTCATTAACTAATGGTTCATTAGCAGTTAGATCCGGGTTCATAAGTAATCATTACCTACTCTTAAAAATTTGTGAGTTACTCATTAACTAATAGTTAGATCCTCATTCATTCCCCAGTAAGTACTCACATTTTTGTCTACCTTATTATGTTATTGTAGGTGTTACCGAATAGGTTTTGGGATGTCAGGTTGTGGAATATCCCTCATCAGCTTAATTCATCAGGAAGATGAATGTTTGACCACTGACTTTCTGAAAAAGGTCTGCAGGGCATTGAGAACAAAATCAATTTATTA
Source organism: Adelosebastes latens (assembly GCA_916700685.1). NCBI lineage: Eukaryota > Metazoa > Chordata > Actinopteri > Perciformes > Sebastidae > Adelosebastes > Adelosebastes latens. Next base: position 23,876 of record CAKAKR010028362.1, on the reverse strand, counting down.
ACATTTAAAACTGCACAATTGATGGATTACTATAAGAATGTATTAACATTTATAAATGTGGTTAACTGATGGATTACTAGAAGATGATAAACTAAAGTCTTACTAACATTTTCAACTGCAGACATGATGACTTGTTAGAAAGTGAGACACAAGCATTTTCAAGCCATTAAATAATTCCTATAAACCCTTCATAAAGGGTTGAGTTCAGACTAGTGGGAGGAAGAAGAGCTCTTTCTGGTCCATGAAGTTCAGCATCAGTGTCAACAAATGGAGTTACCTGTGAGAAGGAAAAGATGGTGTAAAGAGACAGGCAGCTTTAATTTATGGGCCCAGACATGCTATTATTACACAGCTATGTTTTTGATATGTTGGGTTATATTTACAAGTGTATCTCTGGTCTCTGCTTTTCCACTTAGGTTTTCACATGGCAATAGGATAGGAGACAATGGGGCAGGTTGCTGGATGAGGCTGTAGGTGGAGGTCTGGCCAGAGCTGTCTGACAGAATCTGTCTGACAATGTTATTTACACATTTGATCTTATTTGAGTGCTATTTAGTTCTCAGCTCTTTTCTTTGGATGCTGTCTCCTGAAGTGTCCTCATCATAAAGGTGTAGGACAGACTCCAACCCGGTATAATACAGTACGTTCACATGGACCAGTCCATCTTCATCGACTGATTCTGTAAACATGGGACGATCCGGTCTCTCCCACAGCTTCTGCTTGATGACAAATGATGGAAGGTAGTTGTGTCTCTTCGTCAGTCTCTGTGAGTCTTTAGTCTTTATCAGGATGGAACAAGTCCTCAGTAGAGGAGTTACTTTGGAAAAAATCGTCCAGTGGAACTTGAGTAAAACTTTTCTTGACAGTTTGAGGTTTTGTTTATTGTTTTAATGATGCTCTTATAGAAATGATGCAGCTGGAGAGAAACCATAGCAACCATGACAACCATGGAACCCTTTATGGCCATTTTTACACATCTGATTTATACAGTTGCCTCTGTACTCTAATGTTGTATCCAATCAGCCTGAGATCAATCTACACATCTGACTGCATCCTCAGTTTTAGTCTTTATATTATTGTATATTAATATATTAATTGTATTCTGCTGTCTTTTCAATAACTATGTAGAATGTCTCATATATGTATCCTATATGTATCACTTTTTTAATAGTCGTGTATCACAGCTGTTACCCTGCACTATATTCAGTTTTAACAGTTTCCTTCATCTCCTTGTATTTTTACATCTGGTATATTTTTTTTGTACTTTGTACTACTAACTTTTTTACTGCCTTTTTACTAACATGTTTTGCACTATGGAACTGTGATGCTGGAAACTTGAATTTTCCTCGGGATCAATAAAGTTACTATCTATCTATCTATCTATCTATCAATCTAACTATCTATCTATCTATCTATCTATCTATCTATCTATCTAAATCCTAGAAGCCTAATAATAATAATCATAATTTCTCATAATAATATATAAATATAATTTTTGTAATCAAACCAGCCAGAACTCTCCTCCATATTAATTGCATGTGATGTGTTGGTTTAGATCTGATACATTATTCACATATTTGTGAAATATAAGCTAACGCCAGCAGGTGGCAGTGTGGTCACACACATACACCATCATCAGTGTCTAATGGGTGACAACTCTTCACCACAGAGTTTATTAAAAGTGCCAACTTTGACAACATGACTATAAACACAGTATTATGATTGTTGTGTTTTAGATACACAGCAGCAGCACAGCTACAAAGCACAGAACGAGTTTAATCTGGGTCCAATTCTCAAAGCTATTTATTGGATGCAGGGAAATAATCCCTCAAATCAAAAACTTTTAATTAAAAGTAGCCTATATAGCCCTTTTAACATAAATCATGTGATATACCGTCGCTTCAAACTGCTGGAAAAAAAAGAAAAGGAAGCATGACATCATCACCATTCAAGATGCAAAACCCCTTTTGGGAAATGCGAATTAGCTGCAGCTCCTTCAGGTTATTTCATAGCAAACTTCATCCAAAAACACACACATTTAATCCCAATTGCCTTGCAACTATGAACATATAGTCTGTAATTACCATCAAGGCCTTGACCAATATTTAAGGAGCAGCACTTTAATTCGGCTCATAAAGCCGACCAAGAAGCATTTATAGGAATATGTATTTTTGAAATGCCACAAGGTGCTTCTTAGTGTTTGCAGCTAAATGCAACACAATAAAACCTCCACATTTTGAACCGTAGTCTGGCAGGAGGCTGTCTGTCTCACAGGAAAAGGGGGCTGGTTTGGTTTGAAGAGGGAGGCGGAGTTTTTCATGCTGGAAGTTCACAGATTTGTTTCTCAGAGGGGAGCAGAGAGTTTTAATGTGAAGGAGAAAGTGGAGAAGAAGCCAAAGGTAAGACATCTAATCCGATATAACGGTTACTGGTATACAAATGAGCCTAACAACGTCAGCCATCACGCGCTAACTTCAACCTTCAACCCGCAGTTTAACGTTACTGTCAGTAAAAACGCTTGGTTGGCACAAACGAATAAGACGGATGTTTTTATCACGAGTTTTAGTCCAACTGGCCAACAGCTGCGAGCCCTGAGCACAAAACACTACTAACTAAAACAGACACGAACTGCTGCTGAACTATATATCTGCTAAATCTGGTTGAATATTCTCTAGTTTATTATAGTGCTACAGACCAATCTGTTATTTTACATTTCAAAATCCTCAAATTGGATTTTTCCTAATTTCCTCCATAGCCTATATTCATGGAGGGATGCATGTGTTATTATTATGAAAATCTACCTTTGGTGTATTGTTTGTAGTAGGCCTATATGTATAATTAGACTTTTAAAGGTCCCATATTATGCCCATTTTCAGGTTCATACTTGTATTTTGTGTTTTTACTAGAACATGTTTACATGCTGTAATGTTTAAAAAAATACTTTATTTTCCTCATACTGTCTGCTTGAATATACCTGTATTTACGCTCTGTCTGAAACGCTTTAGTGCGTTTCAACGGAATTGCGTTGCCTGGCAACAGTTTGGGTCCATGTTTACTTCCTGTCAGATGATGATATTTACATACACTGCAACCAGGAATAAACTGGGACACATTTAGAATGTTTATGTTTAAAACCGTGTTATGGTCTAAATATTGTATATTTGTGACATCACAAATGGACAGAAATCCAGAAAAAACGGCTTGTTTCAAACGCACAATTTCTGAATATGGGCTGTGTGTATTTCTCCGTATATTAAGCGCTTCGATACTTTCACAGTATTTATGAAGCACATAAACCTGCTTTATAATATAAAAGACATGAAAATCTTACTTTTTACAATATGGGACCTTTATTTGAAACGCTCCATTTTAGTGCATTTAAACGGAATTGGGTTGCTAGGCAACAGTTTGCGGGTTCATATTGATCTCCTGTCAGCTGAGGCCTGTACTACGAAAGTGAGTTCAACATACCCAGGCTATCTCTTCTTGTTATCTGGCTTCACTAACCCTAACAAACGGGATCACGCTAAGCGGCCCTACGAAGGTGGTTATCAACTCGGTAAATCAACCCAGGAGGGTTTCTCAGTCTGGTTATGAGCGCGTTCACATGAACGGGGCAGTGTTTACAGCATCTGACCAATCACAGTCATGGACAAGTCTACAGACTTGCAGATAGACAGACAGGCAGAGCGGCACATTTTACAAAGAGTAAATTAGACAAATACGAAGAATTTATACACATAATCCAGACTAAAAGTAAGACAGTTGAAGCTGCCAAATGCAGGAAGGACAGCTGGGAAAAGAAAAAAAACTCCCAATATGTGAATGCGTAAATTAACAGTTATTAATTTAAGGGAACACTCAAAAGTAAGATATACTCATCTAGATATAACGGATGACTGGATTACACCTAATCATGCCCACTCAGGCGGTGTGGAACAGACTCAAGAGGAAGTTAAAAAAAAAACTATGAAAATATAATTCAAAGCGGGAAGCACCCACAGCATGCCAGCCAGCTGTCCTTCCTGCATTTGTCAGTTTAAACTGTGTTGTTTTTAGTCTGGATTATGATTTAAACTTCTTCTTATTTGTGTAATATTACCATACGATCTGCGCACTGAGCTTTGATTGGTCAGTAGGAGGTGCTTTCATACGAGTTGATCTCTTATCTGGAACATAACCTGCTCCGGAGCAGGTTAGGTGTTCAGCATAAGTTACCATGGCGATTTACCCCGGTAAGAAGTGATCCACCTTCGTAGGACGGAAAACCCTGAAGGGTTAACCCTGAAGTTACCTCGCTAACACCAAATCCTGCTTCGTAGTACAGGCCTCTGGTGTCGTTCACATACATTGCAATTGGAAATAAACTGGGGCACATTTAGAATGTTTACGTTTAAAACTGTAAAAATGGTCTACATATTGGACATTTGTGACATCACAAAATTACGGAAATCCTGATGGCTTTTTTTCAAACGCACAGTTTCTGAATACGGGCTGTGTGTATTTCTCCGGTGAGTGAGCGTTTTGATACTTTCACAGTATTAATATAGCACTTAAACCTACTTTATGATATGAAAGACATGAACATCTCACTTTTTACAATATGGGACCTTTAAAAAAAAAAAATCATGTGCTCTTCTAGCCAAACAATTGTTAGGCTGGTAAATTCTAGACTCAATACTCCCCACGTCCTGACCTCATCTAACGGAAAGAAACTATAAGAGGATGAACAATCTCATGACTTTCTTCCTTCAGCTAGCAGCTCTTGGGTTATTCTAAGGACGCTTCCTACAGCTTCCTTTTGACACCAGACTGAGATGGTTTGCTTTCTCAATAATATGTTGCAAACCTAAAAAAAAAAAAGGAGAAGTAAACACAGATTGTCTAACATGTGGAGAAATCTGCCCAGATGCTGACATGTATTACAGAGCTCAGTGTGGAAGAAAAACAGTTTGTCACTGACTTACATTAGTCTGCAACTTTTCAAACATTTGGCTTTTCTTTGGTTTCCTGAAATTCCACAACATTTGTAAGTTGCAATCTATGAAGTAGTACAGCTGTGTAATCTTGCTGTACAGCTTCTGATATACATTTAAATTGAAATGCACACTTCCATTCTTCTGTCTGAGGTGACCTGAGGTGGGGCTTTGGTCCAGTCCTTTCGTAGAGCGTGCCGCCATGGCTCAGTACCTGGGCTATTTCACCAGTGTGGGCGATAAGCAGCAGCCAGTCCAGTGGGAGGATGACGAGCTGCATGCGACCAGCGAGGAGCTGAGTCCGGCCACTGGCCAGTTTCCAACTACGATAACCTTCAGGGATTCACTGCAAAGGCTGTACAGCTCCGAGCGGTTCCAGGTATGCATCTCTAGTCTTCTCCATGCATCTGTTGGTATATCAGTCCAAGGTAACCTCTTCAAATCGCTTGTTTTGTCCAACCATTGTCCAAAACCCACAGATTGACAATGATATAAAACAGAGAAAAAGCATAAGATTGTCAAATAATATGAGAAGCTGAACCAGCAAATGTTTGTCATTTTACTTGTTTTAGGATTGCACTCTAACACACTGTCAGACTCATGACTGTTTTAAAAAAAAAAATGGATAAAAATGGATGACGCTGAACCAGAGATAATGTCTCATTTATGCCATACATTCTTCTTCCTTGCCAAAACCTGGCGCCTACATTACCCACAATGCAATTCAAGTGCTGACAATACAGTCAGAGATTCTGTATGTTATGTTAGTAGTAGCTGATGTAGCCTGTAAGCCTATAGCCTTGATGTGTTCTAACTCCACACCTCCAGATCTACTCGTATTCTTCAGACCCAGCCGACGCTGACTCAAGTGACATCACTTGAGGACATTTGTCAGCCTTTTGTGTCTCCCTCTGGAGACTTTATACTACTTTTTCCACATTATGCAGTAGTTCTCCCCAGCTCCTGTAAACAGACTTTGATGTGCGAGATCGGTGCAGTTCCTCTTTAAGTTGCTGTATGAAGAGAAGCACTTTCCACTGATTATCTGACTTTGCTTCCAGGTGCTGGTGGTGTGTTTGGTAATCCTGGATGCCATCTTTGTTCTGGCGGAGCTGCTTATAGATCTGTCTGGTATAAAGTCTGAACATGGCCACATTGCTGAGGTGAGACACACATTTGTCCACTCACTCCAGGCACACTCATAGTTCTCATCTATAATACCATTTACTGACACATGAGGTTTGTTTGCAGGTGTTCCACTTCCTGAGCTTGGCTCTTCTCACATTCTTCATGGTGGAGCTGGCTGGGAAGCTGTTTGCTTACCGCCTGGAGTTCTTCCAACACAAGTTTGAGGTGTTTGACGGATTGGTGGTGGTGATTTCCTTCGTGTTGGACATTGTTTTCATCTCCCATGAAGACGCCTTAAACGGGACGGGTCTCCTCATCCTGCTGCGACTCTGGAGGGTGGCCAGAATTATCAACGGTCAGTGACACTTTGCTGCAGTGACTCACTATCAGTGACTCACTATCAGTGACTCACTATCAGTGACTCACTATCGCCTTTCAAGGTACAAGTGGTATTACCAGACAGGACGGGCCGGGGCTAGCTGGTTAGCATGCTCATTTCAGTAGATATCTCTGCAACACAATACATAGACGAAGAGTCAACACTTTAAAGGTCCCATATTGTAAAAAGTGAGATTTTCATGTCTTTTATATTATAAAACAGGTTTAAGTGCTATATAAATACTGTGAAAGTATCGAAGCGCTTAATATACAGAGAAATACACACAGCCCGTATTCAGCAATGGTGCGTTTGAAACAAGCCGTTAGGATTTCTGTCCATTTGTGATGTCACAAATATACAATATTTAGATCATTACACGGTTTTAAACATAAACATTCTAAATGTGCCCCAGTTTATTTCCTGTTGCAGTGTATGTAAATGACATCAGCTGACAGGAAGTAAACATGGACCCAAACTGTTGCCTAGCAACGCAATTATGTTGCAATTCCGTTGAAATGCACTAAAACGGAGTGTTTCAGACAGAGGGTAAATACAGGTATATTCAGACAGACAGTATGAGGAAAATGAAGTTGTTTTTTTAAACATTACAGCATGTAAATATGTTCTAGTAGAAACCCAAAATACAAGTATGAACCTGAAAATGAGCTCGATATGGGACCTTTAACCTCTTCAACATTCTGTTGAGAATGGTAGTTCATTTTTTGAATGTTTTAAACTAAAATTCTGGCCACATCTTACACTTTGCACCTTTAAAGCAGTACCCTGCTTGATGTTTGTAATCAAACCGTTTTCGGTTGCTATAACTTATAATATTGTGGTTTATCTGAGCTTCAGTAATGTAACCTTTGGCCCTGTTCAGACCTGGTATTAACATGCGTCGTGGGTGATCCGATCACAAGTGGACAGCTCCGAGTACGTCTGTTCACACCTGGCTTTAGAATGCATCTCCACCTGCGTCTCCAGTGGCCACTTGTGATCGGACCGCCACTTTTCGTACAGGGCTTCAGAGTATGACGGTTACAGATAATGGATGGATGGATATACCTATATACAGCTTATAATCGTCAGCTTTATGATACATCATGGTAATATTTGTGGTGATGATGCATTGGATTGTATTAGATTGGAAGGTGTTCTTGTTACTTTTTCCACTGGCTGGTTGGTAGGTGCCCATGGGGGCCCCTTAGCGGGTTAATGTGGCCCTGGACTTTAGTAGTCCTGGTGGCAAATATGTGGAAAATGGTCACAACAAATTGTAAAGTGCAGATCTGGCATGTCTCGAAAAAATATTCAGACTTTATTATGAATAAATGATCATATACATTGTTTAAAGAGGTAATGTATATCACCCAGAAAAACTTATTTATTTGTGGCTAAATAGATCTTTTGGTGAAATAAGTTAAAACGGGGTAATTTAGATTGGTACTGTATATTAAATACATAATAATAATAATAATAATACGTACTATTTTAAGACCATGGGCTAATAATGAGAGTACTAGAAGCCAGCCTAGCTGCTTGACATGGAGATGATATGTTTGAATGTGTTGCAGGTATCCTGGTGTCAGTGAAGACCCGTGCGGACCAGAAGATCCACAAGCTGAAGGAGAGCTATGACCACCTGGTTCAAAGAGTCACAGAGCTACAGGAGCACAGCGATAAACTGGTGAGTTTAAGAGTTTATTGCAACTTCAGTTTGACTTTTGCAGCCCAGGTAATTGGTCCTATCAGTCACGATGACATTGTAATCAACCAAAGTAAAGGCCGAGGGCTCCGAACGTGGCGACGGCGCTAAAAATAGGTCCAACAGGGAACAAACAAACAAACGTGAGCAGTCAGACGATCAGACCGGTTGTGCATAATGCATCTTCCCTTCACAAAACCTTTGGGAATATGGACACAAGGATGTCTAAAATCACAGTACCTCACCATGGCTAAGACAGAAATCCATGATATTTGGGCTAGCACAGTTGAACTGACAGAGGGTGTGTAAGCTTTGAATGACTGACTCCTCTCTCTGTCTGTCTCCATCCACCTTAGGAACAAGAGAACCAGAAACTTCAAGCACTCCTGAAGAAGCACGGCATAGACTTATAACTCATCGAGCTAACTGTTGTGGAGCTACTGTTCAACGTCTTTTATATCACGTACCTTTCTGCACTATTTTCAAACTATACATTCCATGATAAACTTGTATTTTAGACCTGATTTCAGTATTCCTACTGCTTGTTTACATATCATTAACCGTTACTACATAAGAAGAGAAATCCTATTTTTTTGAATACCTGTATCAGTAGATCCATATCCAGGTTTCTTATCATTATAGCGATGGAAACCAGTTAAAGGGCTGCATACATTGCATTTCTAATGAATGTCAGATATTCAGATGCTACTGGATATCACTCTGTAAAGCTACAAGGTCATGGCCTTAATTTCAAAGTAAATATTTAAATCATTCCTCACACTGATGACTTGCACATGAAACTAAATGTACATCTGCTAAGTGACATTTAAAAGTATTGTATGTTGTGTATAAAAAAAAAAAAACATGTCAATAAATGAACTGATTTCATTTATTAAAAAAACATTTGTTAAATAATCTTTTTACAAACATCCTATATACATTATTCACAGAATATACAGGAACACATTGATCATACTAACAGTGCTTGTTGTCAAACCAATGAGTATGGTAAATGTTACCCTACACTGGTGAGTGGAGCCCTTATGGACTGTTCAGACAAAAGGGAAGAAGAAGTCAAAGGGCAGTTTGGCATTGATGGTGGGCGTCGCTCTGTAACCAGGAAGAGCAGCAGCAGAAACTGGTATGAAGGCCACTGAGCTCCTGATTGACAGGATGCTGCTGCCTCCAGACAACATGTCCTGTGGGAGAACAAGACAGTCAGACACAGTAGAAATGATTAGATTGCCATGACATTTTTTTTTTATTCTGTTAAGTGTCCTGCCAGTATTTATGAAAAAGCGAGTCTTACCAAACTGGTGGTGTTGGTTTGGATTACTTCTTTGATGCTCACAATCTGAGCTTGGGGGTTCACCAAGGATCCATATTTAGTCCATCCGATTTCTAAATGAAGTGACAACGGGATGATGCAACTCTGTGCTTCCTGCAGAACACAAACATACTGCTGGATCGTGTCCCCACAACATAAAAGCAAATATCTCTTACTGTGTTTTCAACTATGGAAACATGTACAGGGTGGATTAACATTGATTTAAAGATCCAAATAAGTAGCACAAATTATATTTAAAAATTATTATATTAAAATTATAACTTATTTAAGGGAAAATCCAGCGACCTGAATTTTGAATTAGAATCCAGAGGTGACATGACGTGAAGAGTGATTGATGTCACAGTTTTATTAAAAAAAACACTAACCACAAGTAAATGAGTGAAATGAATAAAGAAAAATTAAATAAATAGATAAATATAAAATAATTAAAAAACAAAATAATTAAATAAAAAATACTAATAAAAATACAAAAAAGGAAAACAATGTTCAAAGAAAAAAAACAAAAAAAAACCTTTACACTTGATGTAAGGACTCCAAACAAACTGTCACAAAAGAAATTGCACTGGAATATTATATTGTGGACATAAAATAGGTATTAATTGCTCCGATTTGGCTTAAACTTCTCCAGTCAGATTCAGGATTTGATTAGACCTTAGTCTGTTTCTGTTTTCAAACTGTGCTCACCCCGGGATTGAAGTTGTTCTCGATTGGCACCCAGTCCAGTGGATAGTCTAACGGGGTGTTTCCAAAAGAAGCCACATACTGGGCACGGTTTGGTCCTCTCAGAACATCCAAAAGCACCTGAAAGACCAGGGAGCAGTTGGCGGCATCCTCCAGTCTGCAGGGACAAGATAAGTCACCATCACATACAGTATTAAGAGACCGTGATCAGATTTGAAGAGTGTAAAGGAGTCCTGCCTTAATGTGCAGCCGGACACAGAGTCCAGACCGAACAGGACAGGAAGATGCCGATGTGGTCCCTGCAGACAGTCCTGGTCCTCAGCGCTGTGGAGAAGAGACAGTGTGTCTCTGGGGTCGATGCTTCGAGCAATCCCCGTGTCAACAACTGTTAAGGACAAATCCTGGGCCTCGTAGCACATCAGAACGTCATCCCCTTCTCATCAAACACTGTCAAAGTAGCCTTACTACTGCTGTCCAAGGACATAATTCAAATGTTAATATTCACACTGATTCCTACCATCTATAAATCTAAATATAAAGGGAAATCTAGTATCCAGGCCGGTAAAGGATATCCTGCTGTTCTTGTTCCAGATACAAGAGGTAGTCCAACCACATAACCTGGATTTCCACTGTAGTGGACGGCCACCTCCTGCCGATTCTCCTGTTTAATAGACACAAGATAAAGTACATCACTTGCAGTTAGTCTAAAAACACAGCCCACAGCCAATTGTCTTTGCTACTGTATTATCAAAAGGGTCTGTAGTTTAAGCACACTAAGGGTGCTAAGGATGTCTACATCATCGGATTAGATTCTAATACATTTTACAAATCTGCAGTCTCGCATGAAGAGAGCAGGTCCACTCACTAGTTTTTTTCACAGAGCTTTCAGTTATATCTGACAGTCTCTATTTTGACCACGGCAGAAGATTTGTCTCCCCTCTGAACACCATGGTGAGTGTATTCATAATATGCAGGCGTATACAGGGCTGTAGCCAGGGCAACATTTTAAACGTGGTCTAGGGGCAGCCGTGGGGGGAGTTGAGAGATTACCTGCAGTCCAGCAGAGCAGTGGCATCCATCTACTCTTAAAGGTCCCATAACATGCTCATTTTCAGGTTCATACTTGTATTTTGTGTTTCTACTAGAACATCTTTACATGCTGTTATGTTAAAAAAAACTTTATTTTCCTCATACTGTCAGCCTGAATATGCCTGTATTTACCCTCTCTGTCTGAAACACTCCGTTTTAGTGCATTTCAACGGGATTGCGTTGCCTGGCAACAGTTTGGGTCCATGTTTACTTCCTGTCAGCTGATGTAATTCACTTACACTGCAACCAGGAATAAACTGGGACACTTTTAGAATGTTTACGTTTAAAATTGTGTCAAGGGTCTAAATATTGTATATTCGTGACATCACGAATGGGCAGAAATCCTGACAGCTTGTTTCAAATGCAGAGTTTCTGAATACGGGCTGTGTGTATTTCCCTGCGGATTGAGTGTTTTGATACTTTCACAGTATTTATATAGGACTTTAGCCTGCTTTATAATAAAAAACGTTTTTATAATATGGGACCTTTAAATGCATAGTTAATATGTCTGATTCTCTGCTGCCTGTATAGCATTTCCTCCTTCTTTCTCTCAGTCTAAGACTGACTGACTGAGTCTGAGGACCTTATCTGACACCCGGCGCACAACCATCATTGCTAGTTTCAAACCAAGACAGCTGTCATTTTCACGCCCTGGCGCACACCTTGTGTAAATAGGAAATGTACTTGCGCCAATCTGTGGTTGCAAGTACATGGGCGAGTTGGTCTTCAAATTAGGGAAAGTCAGGTGCTTTGCTGGCACGCTGCTATCTTGAGGCAGTAGAAAGCCACAGAAAAGGGCTCGCTTCCTCAAATTGCTGAATCCACCATTTAAAAAGCAATGTGCCAATGTGCGGGCGCACCTGTCTTTTAAAGGGAATGGGAGATGCCACTCTGATTGGTTTCATTCATGTTATACCTACTACACCCAGGAGGATCTGAAATTAGCACCCAACACCCGCCAAATGCGGGTAAATGTTGGCATTGGCCGGTGAAATCATCAGGAGACCTGCCACTTTGTCAGGCAGGGAAAACCCTAGTGATGGGAAAAGAGAACCGTAGCTGTCCTCTTTCTTGGCATCGCATCCCTCCGTGACTATCGATTCCTCTTTCATTGATGCTTTCCGTCAGTTACGCTGCACAATGACGCACCCTGTTTTTCCCCTGATAATGCGACAGTGTGATCAACAAATCTGTGTTGAAATCAACAGGATGAGAGTTAATTATAAGGTAACCTTTTAGCAGCAAGTGGGCAGCAGCACAGTCCTGCTTGGTTAAATAGAGGAGATAGATACTAACGTTAACGGAGTTGCCATTCAGTTGTTATTATTATGAGGCGTTTAAAGTCTGCTCAGGAAAAAGGACTATTATTGGGTCAAGGTAAATTACAACGTTATCATGATGTGTTCAAATGTAATCTCGTAAAATTGAGTTTTTGTGCGAGAAACTTGAATAAATCCAGTTGTTTGAAGGAGATGTTTTCACACAGCAATATAAAATAGATATTAAAGAGAGAATTATGACCTGTTTTAACTTCCCTAACTTCCCTAACTTTCCAAGATTTTTTCAATCAATCAAAGCAAATATTTAAATATTCATAATCATTTGATTCGTGTGTTTTTATGCAAATAACCACTATAGATAACAATAACAAAGTACAGTACTGTGTACACTACCCTCCCTCCACGGTGTAATTTGAACACTGTAATTTACCATGAATATAATAATAATAATAATAATAATATGTAATGTTTTTTGTGTAAAATATATCGAACATTGAATGACATCAGATCTAAAATGTTATTCCTTCATTTATCGCAGAGATTTCAAAAGTGGCAGATAAAATTTCTGAGTGGCAGACAAAAAAAATACTTGCCTGCCACAGTGGCAGGCAGTGAAAAAAGTTAATTTCAGACCCTGTCTACACCTATGATTAATTAAGAGACTAAATCCAACCCCTCTGCCCCTTGCGCCTTACTTTGTGCCCAGATTATGCGTCGTCTAACCAGCAAATGTAGAGTTGGATACGCCCTAAATGCACTTGCACCATGCACTTTATGCCATTCGCTATAGATTATTTAAATAGGGCCCTGAGACACTGAAGATGTGATTCTTTGGCTTTACTCCCTCAGATCCTTCAAAACAAATAATACAGCCAAATACTAGCTACTAAGTATATCACAGAAAATTGTAATAAATGTGTTAAAGGGATAGTTTGGATGTTTTGAGGTGGGGTTGTATGAGGTACTGCTCCACAGTCAGTGTATCACCTAAAGTAGATGGAGTTTGGAGAAACAGACAGGAGAACCAGCACGGGAGCAAAGCAATGTACTGCTGTGGACGTTGGCAGCCGAGAGGCTTATTTAGGCCACAGATTTGCTATTTCAATGTCTTTGTGAGGGAACTGAAAAATGTTCTTTTAGTTTCAACAACTGAGATGCAAAAGAAAAAACCTCTCAGACTGCCCTCACAATGCAAATTTACCAGCAAGGACCCAATCCCTCCCTTAGGCTATGACATCCTTTAAATCATACTGATCTTTTTTTAATTAAACCTTTTTTTTAAGTAAATACTGTATCTACTTAAAATGGTAGTTCTGAGTGCAACATACTGAAGCACTACACATATTTTATCATCTAGAAAAAAAAACCTTTGGTGAATAACACTCCACGATACATAGACAATGTCTTGTTGAGACACTACCTGGACAAATGTGATATGGAACTCCTGTTCCAGGGACAGCGCTGCCTCAAGGACAAATCCAAGTACCAGACACACCGTCACATTCACTATCTCACCGGCTGGGTTGTACTGAATCACATAGGCAACCTACGGAGACAAAACAGTCTAATAGGTCCAGCAGACAATGACTTTTATTTGCAAGAGTTTTCATTCTATGTCCACTATTTCAGCTATGAATCCAAAAAATACAGGTTCAGACAGTCATGTGTTGGAGGTCTGGTCAACTCACCTTCAGCACCACATTAGCACAGAGGGTTGGGTTCAGGAGAACAGGGTTGAGGTTTTCTCCACCGCTGATCTTTAACTCTGTCTGAGTCCCATCAACAGACTGCAGGATGACTGAAGCCACCTCCACAGGAACAACCTCCAGCAACGTCACAAACACCCACATTAGTCAACTTTTATTAACATTTATTTCACCCAAATATTCTTCAGACTCATCCTGTGCTCTCATTTACAGCAGTTTTGTTTACTGGTGGTCCAGACTGAAATATCTCAACAACTAATGGATGGATTACCATGACATTCACGTTCTCCTCAGGATGAATTATAATAAGTTTTGTGACCCTCTGACTTTTAATCTAGCGCCACTATCGGGTCAAACATTTAATGTGTCCAATACCTTGGTTTATGACCAAATACTTGCTAAATTAATGATATTCCCAACAGCCTCAGCTGTACTTTGTGTTCAGTGCTAGTTGGCATATGTTAGCACATGATTGTGAACATGATAAAAAAAAATATGACGCCTGCTAAACATGAGCATGTTAACATTGTTATTGTGAGCATGTCCTCATGGAGAACTGCCCATTTGTCCGACAGCCCGTTATCCTGAAAACAAACGACAACCGTTGCTCCGAAAACACTCACTCTCCCTGCAACAAACAGAAGCATGTGGCTAATTATTATGCAGAATTATATTTTTCCCGATTTCTTTTTTTCCTACTGGCAAAGGCATCGGCCCTACTCTGCCTCTGATTGGCTGGTACTCGTAGCCTTCGTTGTGTTGGTTGGTTAGGTTTAGGCATGAGGAGAGAGAGTGGTTAGGGTAAGAATATCAGGGTAAGCCAATCAGAGGCAGAGTAGGACGGGTCATGCCTTGCTATGGCAGGAAAAAAAAAAACATTTTGCATAATAATTAGCCATGTGCTTCTGTTTGTTGCAGGGAGAGTGTGTATTTTGGGAGTATGTTTTCAGGATAACGGGCTTTCGGATATTTTTCAGACTATTGGGGTTTCAGAATGATGGGCCATCGGAATAATGGCATGGCACCTTTGCATGCTGATGTGAGCACTTAGCTCAAAGCACTGCTGCTTGTTTCAGTGTGTTGTACCAGCATTCCAGCCAGCCATTAATTTCCATTGGTGTGTATTTTGTTTTTTTTACAGATATGTTATCATAGGGTAATTACAGCACAGATTCATTTCAAGAGTTCGCAGTGCACTACAGCAACGTTAAAAGCAGACAGGGTGTTCACTGTGGTGATTAGATATCTCAATCAAGTTTCAAGTCCCCACTGTTTGTTTTTCATACCATACTAAAATGAATCCATGGATGGTAAGAAAAACCTTTCTGAGAAACCACCAGTATAGTTTGATTAAATAGTTTGCAGTAATGTAAAGCAAAAAAGCAAAGTGTGACAATAACTGAATACTTCCTTCTTCTTGGTAACTGAGCATAAAGTTGTGAGAGAAATGTAAAAGTGTTTTCCTGTCCTCACATTGCAGCAGTTAACCTCAACTTGTTGTCTGTGCTAACTTATTGCACTATGTGCTGTGTGACAAGTTTTTGTCTATTCTTTGCGCAAAAGGAATGTCAGTGTCTTGCTAAATTTCCTGGTTAGGCGGGGGATGTGATGGCATGTGAAAAAGAGGCAGTGTGACTATATACACATATATGAAGGCATTATTTTGCATTACATGTGTTTCAAGAAGTTTGTTATGAAGTTGTGGCATTTAACCTGATTTAATCTGACTTAAACAGTTAATCGATTATCACAATAGTTGTCAATTAATTTTGTGTCGATCGACTAATTAACTGACAGATCGTTTCAGAGTTAAACAAAAAAACTAGGCATACTTACTGCTGCATCTTCAGTCTTCCCCTGTAGAGTGGAAAAGATTACTTTAACATCTTTAAATTGACATCAGCTGATTCTCTTTTGGTAGTTTCTCTGTGTTTTAAGCATTTCCAATGCAGTAGCTCATTCATCTTGTGCGTTTGTACAAACATCCACGTTACGTTGTTTTCTTATCCAAAACACTTTCCAGCTACCTGCAATATATCTGTTAAGAAGATAATAGCTTGAGCAGATTCAGAAAAGAAGGTTAACAAAAAGGGAACTCAGTTATAACACTTCAAAGAGTACTTGAGCTATTAAGAATTGCACTTCCATAAAGTTAGGGAACTCACAAAAGACTTGTGTGCTGTAAATCAAATGGATTGCCCCCTTTAATCCAAGTATATCTCCTGGAGTGCATTAAACATCCCTCACTGATGATGTCTGAGCGTGTTTGAGGGTGGACAGCAGTGTGCGGCAGAGTAAACTTGAGACTCACAGCAAAGAGCTGGATGGTAGTGTAGGTGTCCATGCGGAGGGCCGGCAGAGTGCTGCAGTTCTGCTGCAGGACCACACGCCGGGAACAACGACTGCTCTGATCCTTTAGGAACGCTGGGGAGACAAACAGGAAAAAACTAAAGCAACAACACGCACACAAAATGAAAAAAATATATTCCTTTAAACACTTTTAAGCATGTTTGAAATATGAAAATACAATAAGACGTAAAGAGGAATATTTCCTAAAATGTCAGACTCTTTGCAAGCTGTGGATTTGAAAGAAATATTTTAAAAAATAATGGCATATAAAGATGAAATAATCTTAATATGATTACATAAAAGCATGAAGGATTTTCTCTGAAGTTTCTGAAGAAGCGTAACTACACCACTCTCCTGTTACAGGGTATAATTCAGACTTATCAACCTTTACTGGGTTTGGCTTTTATTTGTGTTGTAATTTGTATCGTGTATTATGACAGCAGTCATGTGACATGTCCACGAGTGCTGGTCAAATCTTAAATATAACATTCATAACTGGCCAGTGTTGTTAGAAGTTGTCATAACACTGTTGAAGTGTTCAGCAAATACAGTTTTGCATACGATTGGCAAACGTATTCAAGTAATTTAAAGTCAGTTCTCCACATTATGCATGGTATGGTGTTTGTGGGGGTGAAATGTTTACAAAGATCTTTCTATTTCTTATCCTAACAGTGTTTCAGTGAGGACCAATTCAAATCAGTCACTATCTGTCAAAGACTACCAAATGTAACAAAAATCAAGCACATTCAATTTCAGTACACTATATGAACCCAATTCAGCTACTATACTGTGGAACCTTTGTATTATGATACACTACTTAAACCTTGTGCATCACTAGGGACGTTTTGGGCTTTTTAGTTTTTAATTTTTGATCATTTAGGCTTAATGGATATGGCATACATTTGTGAGTTTTTTTACATTTTCTTTTCTTATTTTGAAAGTTCAACCTCAGCTCCTATAATAAGTCTATAATAAACAGTGTAGCCAAAAAACAGACACTCAGACCCTTAAAGGAACAGTGTGTAACAATC
>CAKAKR010028352.1:1668-13243 GCA_916700685.1 Adelosebastes latens | reverse complement strand
ATATTGATTCATATTTGATCAGCGCTGCCTAGTTTGACCGTTTGATCGGAGTTCGCGAGTGATTGACAGCCGGCTCTCATAGACGGAACCTGGACGGCAGACTCCAGCTCGGCTCTGATTGGTTGTTTTCCTCCGGTCTGTGAAATCTTGCAAATGCCGTTAGGAGCACCGGAGGACACCAGAGGACACAGAGGTACATGATATTTTCAGATTACCTGTCTCATGCACTACTGTCAGGATATAGTGACCGATTTATAAAAATAACCTTTTTAAACTATATTTGCTGCATTTCTACCCACTGCTGCTTTAATGCCCACAAATAAGATGGTTAACTTGTGTTCTTGTGTGCATCTGTCTGCATTCTTGAGAGAGTGATGTAATGCATAACTAGAAAGTAAAAGAACAACCAGCCGAACCAACAAAGTGAGTGTTTTACATTTTATTAGAAAATAAAGCCTCTGAATCAGTTGCAATGTGGATGTAATGTATGTGGATCTTAGCAAGTCCCAGCTCCACCCAGTTAGGCTGAGCTGGCCTCTTGTCAGCTTTGAGAGGTGTTCGTTAACCTGACGCTCCCTGTTACGTGGGTAATGAAGCATCTCAGCAGGTAGATCCCCCAAAACTGGAGGGAGCTGTTGCAAAGACAGAGAGACAAAGAAACCTTTCAATGAGGTACACTTACAACCAGCAATGACAATTCTCAGTTATTACTGTAAACGGTTGATCAAGTGATGAACCCTTTGGTTGATCTCTGCATCTAAAGTCCAATGCCATTTTTCTCTTACATGTAGTTCTCTCCTTAATTCTAATCTTGTCATTTTCCTATGCAGAGAGAAAATCAGACTTTCAAGTTTTATGAAAACTTCCAAGTCCTAACTGGACTTTTTTTGGTTTATTTTCAATTATTCATATTTTTTCAGCTTTTTGTGATTTCATTAATAGTTTTATCTTCAGGGAATGATGATTTTTACATCATGGTGTAATTTTTGCGGGGATCTGTATCAAACAGAGATGTTTTTCTTGAGTCTGTAGAGTATGATGTGTTGGCCACGACATCTCTGCAGCACCACAATATTTAATTTAAAATGGTATTTTCACACATATTCAGCCCTCCTGCGATTTGAAAACTGCAGTATGCCATATTGAGATTTCAATAAAATCGTGATTAATTGTGCAGCCCTAGTTGTATTCAAGGTTTCCTGGGGAGTTTTTTGACGTGTGTGTGTTCATGGTAATGAAGAAACATGTCGCCCAGTGCAACAGTGTGACTCATCGATGTGTTTTTAATAGTTTTTGGAAAACAATGGAGCTCTATGGCACAGAGGAATCAGATATATCAGGCTTTAGATACATACACATACTTGTTAGTAGGATCAATTCACAGCTGATCTTTTTATGAGCTTTGTTGATGGTAAGAAACATAAAATATCATCAGCCTTATTCTTTAAGCAGTCAAATAGAAGTTGTGACTCTCACCTGACCAGGAATGGCTGGGGGAAGCAGCTTGTAGTATGTGTTCTAACAACATCCTGAAGATCCATTAAGTTTTTCAGCAGTGTTCCGTACCCACATTTGTCCATCTTAGTCACCACAATCTGCACAACAAAATGTTTGACACATTACAATTTTACCTTAACGTACAATACGCATATTCAGACTGCACTATGCCGTCTCTGTTTGCACAGTGCAGCTGCAAATTCATCATTTCCATTCCCTCATATTTTAAAAGTTGCAATGTAGGAATTCTTCTGTCAGAGGATATAACTGAATGCTGAACAAAACTGAATAGATGGTTCCCTACATGCTGTTAATCTTGTCCTGTATCTTACTCCATATCAATCAACAGCATAACAGCAAAGCAACAACTTTAAAGTCTGCTTCAGGTTGGAAAGTGACCCTGTCACTTCATTCCTTCATGCTTCCTTTGCCTTTCAGCAGCGAGAGTTCATCTTTGTTAAAAGCGGTACTGTCACAATCTTAATAATGGTCAAAGTGTTTAATAACCTGAGAGCATGAATAATTGACTGTGGAGTGCGTAGAGAGTGGGGGGGTGCTTCATTATAACGCCTCAGCGGTGGCATTTCAGAGGGGACTGCAGTTTTTAAATAGCTGAGTGAGAGCGTTCAGCATTAATGCAGTGTGGACATAATGATGAGGACTGGTAAGAAGAATAAGTTAAATGTGAATAGGAGGGGTGAAAGCTGGCTAATGCCGACGGTACCGCCTCCATCTAATAGCAGAAATCCTGTTTCCAGCATGAACAATGCTGCGTGCTACCTGAGGTTTCTCAAGCAAAGATTTAAAAGGTGTAATGTGTAAGATCTGGCCAGAGTTTTAGTTTAAAAACTTCAAAAAAGGAACTAACAAAATCAACAGAATGTGAAGAGGTTACGCCCGGGCCGGACAGGGAACGCCAGCAGCGCGTGGCGGCTGCCTCGCTGAAGTGCTGCGTATCTCACGCGTGGGTTGTCCACACCAGCTGCGTTTCTGCTGCTGCAGCTGCCAGCAATTTCTTTCTACATTGAGTATGCCTTTCATAATGGCCATTTCGATTCATTATAAATGTCATTTATATTTATTTTAGACAGAGAAAGGTTAAGAAGTGTGTGCTCATTTGTAAATAATAGTAATAATCCACAATTAAAAGCCGGTATCTCGCAGGGCTGCTGAGTGCCGACCGTTCTCCTCCCGTTGTGGTCTCATTAGGGGAGTAAGAAAATATCCCGACAAAGGAGTATCACAGTATCACTGTATCGATTTTTTATTAACCTCTTAAAAATCTGACGACCCGCCGCCGGGCCCGACCGCGTTTCGATCTTTCGGAGTTTGTAGCGGGCTCAGTTTTAAAGCTAGAGTGAAGTCACTAACATGAAACTAGAAAAACCTAAGGGATCCATCGCTTGTCAGGAAGGAGGCGATATAATGCTCCAAAGTTGAGCTTAATTTTGGCGAGGAAAACTCTCATGGTCATTTTCAAAGGGGTCCCTTGACCTCTGACCTCCAGATATGTGAATGTAAATGGGTTCTATGGGTACCCACGAGTCTCCCCTTTACAGACATGCCCACTTTATGATAATCACATGCTGTTTGGGACAAAAAACATGTAGCCACACGTGAAGATTATAAGTTAGCAGTGTTATTTTGACCGTCTCTCAGAGTTTCAGCAGTTTGGTTGAATTTTGCATATTCTTGCCCTGCTGTTAGTAGTAGATGTTGTTTTTTTCTTACAACTGATGACTGTATATTTAGATTGTATGGACCCACTATAGAGGTGAAATGCTGCCCCCTATTAGTTTGGAGCAGGTGGTTACATGTTACACACTGCACCTTTACACAAACTACACATTGACCAAATCATTTAATGTGTTTGTTTTCTCCACCGCTCCCACACTTCATCATCTGCTTGTTTTTGAACTCGGTTGGGGTTGGTGTGTTCTTGGCACAGCAGATGTCGGTGGTGCAGGTTTGTTTTCAGGTTACAGGCAGGTCTTGGGTGTTCTCACTCACTGTGTGGGCGGTAGAGCGTGTCGCAACATGCCACACACCAAATTGCTATCTCGCAGGAGTTGGTAAAAAAAAATATTATTTTTACCTCCGCCAAGGCCGAAGGCCGAGGAAGGAGGTTATGTTCTCATCGGTGTTGGTTTGTTTTTTTTGTCCAGGATTACTCCAAAAGTCCAAGATGGATTTGAATGAGTGTGGCACAATGAACAATCCATTAGATTTTGGTGGGGATCCGGATTTTTTTAAGAATTCCGATCATGAGCATTAAGACCACAGGGTAGAACACATGCACAGTGTAACTGATGCATGACCCCGCCTTCTTCCTCCTTCTGAGAGCAGAGCGATATGTGTGTGGATCTTAATACATCCATGGTGTGGATGTGTGTGCGGAAGCTGCTGTCCGTCCGCGGTGAGAAAATGCAAAGCTGTAGCTGACGGGATGACAGACAACGTTGTGCAACGTTATACAGACATAACAAGGCTGCTGAATGAGAGAGGCATCCGCCGATACGTTACACGGAAACACCGTGTTAATAATAAACTTACCACCTCACGTAACCGCCAGCTGTGAGCTGTGATCTGTTTTTAAAGTCACGTGCAGGCGGAGGTCTGCGCTCTCCGACTGCAATTCTAGTTATAATCAAGTTATCCGTTATTTTTTCCTTTATTAATCGATTGATTGTTTGGCTGAGGAAAATGTCAGAAAATGCTCATCACAGTTGCACAAAGCCCAAGGTCATGTTTTGGTTTATGCAACCATCAGTCCTAAACCCAAAGACTTTCCTTTAACAACTCTAGAAGACTAATGGAACCAGAAAACATTCACAGTTGAGAAGGAGCCAGAGAATTTGGGCATTTTTTTCTAAAAAAAAAATCATTGCAGCTCTAAAATGTTTACAGGAATTATAGGTCATTTGGGCATATGAGATGGTGATCAATTGAGCAGACAACTTCTTGCTGGCTGAACATAATTTTAAGTACCATAATAATCATAACTGTGATTAAATGGATGATATATATGTAGTACATACATAGTTAGTTTCCTTTAGTTTTCTCTATATATTCTGCTTTTGAGCTGTGTTCTCATGGAAGTCTTCATTTGGAAATAAACATGATGTTACTATCTATGAAGAAACAGAGTGTGACCTCCTACCACATATGGCCGTCTGATCTCCTCACACATCTCCAGGGCGATCAGGTCAGCCTTCTGAAGACCAACACTGCCATCGACCAACAGGAACGTCCTCACCAGACTGAGGGAACATAAACATACATTAGCCAAAAGAGCAGGTTAATGGATGTGACTGATGAAGAAGAGTTTTCATGGTCTAATGGCCAAATAAGGACACAGACCTTTACCAACACAGATCTTCAGGTCCAGGACGAGTACACTTAAAAAACAAATTGGTAATTATTACACCCCTCTCAGGTCACCTTGGATAAAAAATCGTTCAGTTTCGTAACCATCCTGTTATCCTCGAATTTACTAACATCTTTTATCCTCGGGGTCAATTTGACTGCAGCAACTTAAACCTCCAGAAATGATTGTAAAATTATGCAAATCACCATAAAATCTCACTGACAGACCTACATTTGGAAAGAAATGTTTTTGGTGATTTAATGGCTTTTTCTAACTGTTCCCATTGGGTTAGGGTTTGATGAAAAGTCACACTTTTATTCGGCACCTTTCTAAAGCTCAGTGAATGTATATTTTCTTTTTTTAAATATTCGTCTAAATAAAAATGTTATCAATAAGACCTTTAATGTATTGTTTTATCATAAACATAAATGCACTCTTATGCAATGGATATAAACATGGTTATTTTATGGGGGAAACATGCTTTTAATGTCTTATCTAGCCTATGTATTGTTTTAAATTAAATTATTTATAAAATAAACGCTTACGTCAAGTTATTATGACTGTGAATTAATCATTTTAAAACTTTTGACGGGTCCAAAATGAATCTTTTGTTTATCTCTGTGGAAAACATCTGACGTTTGGTTCCCACTTCTAGCGCGGCTTGTGAACCAATAGTATAACAACGTTGGTATCACGAGGTATCTGTGTCATCAGTGATCAAGTTGCCAGTTAGAGCGGAAAAAAACTGTCTGAGTTTGACAGTAAGTGCACGGCAACCATTTGTTTTGAAGTGAATGCGATGGAATGGGGGAGGGGGAATGCGACATCTAGTGGCTGAATGTTATCAATAACACCTTTAACCATCATTGTGGCATGTCTTGAGAAACTTTCAGTGAAGTTGTCAATGAATAGATAAAAAATAACAAATAAGGTCTAATGATTCTTAATTACAACACTTCTGATCAGTCAGGAATAGGCGTGGTTGCTGTTTACAGACGGTGTGGGCTAAAACGCATAATTCTCCTGTACAATAATTCACTACATGTTTAAAATCAGGTAAGCAAACTCATTCAAATATGCAATAATTAAGATCAGTGATATGATGGAACAGTGGCATTAGAACGAGCCAGAGGAACCAAATTCGGGCTTTTACGGCCAAAATCTTTCCCCCTAGCTGGAAGATAGATGATATTATTAACACAAAAGGGTCAACCTCATCACAGTGATACTACAAATGTGTTAATATTTGCCTTCTTTTAGGTCGTAGTTCTAAGAACTTGATTACACTTGTGCCTGAGGAGGCCCAATGCAGACGACTAAACACTCTGAGAAGCCGTGTTGATGTCATAGGCTTTATCAGTACTCTGTTTAGAATGCTTGAGTAAAAAGAGGACACTAATGTCTTTTGTTTAAGATGCTTTAGCAGAATATGTCTGTGTCTTTGAATACTTTTTATTCTGCCTGAGGTGAGACAAACTGTGTGTCCTCTTATTACTGAAAGGCTTTTGAGATGTTCCTTTCAGCACAGCGGACCTGAAAATCAGATGTGAATGAATTTCACCTCCCATAATAATGAAGGGAGTTCTGTCATGGTCTCCTCCCAACCTATGATTAAGTAAATGTCTTAAGTAAATGTCTTAAGTAAATGTTTTACTTTTCCCTCGTGTAGAGGTACGGCTCCACCATATCCACAAAGTCGTTGGGGGCTTTGTGTCCGTAGCCCGGCATGTCAACGACGGTGAAAGCTTTGCCCACTCGGAAGAAGTTCATCTTCTTTGTGTGACCCTGAGGAGGAAATACAAAGAGAGAAAGACAGGAGGTGTCAGGGAAGAAGAGTGAGGAGAGGAGTTCAACTCTGAACAAGACAAATCACAAGCTGATATCTCACACTTTGCTTCTTTCATTAACATATAGACTAAATACCTAGCTCACTGCTACACTGGTGGTGTGTGTGAAGCCCTTGACCTAAATTCAGTATAATGCAATGTTATGAATATTTAACTCTGCAAAGAAGACAAATTGAGGGTAACAATAAATAGCTAACAAGGGTAAAAATGGGTCAAAATTGTTACTAATGATGTGAAAAATAAGAAGATGATTTGCACACAGCATATACCAAGAGGTAATCGCAAAATGGACATCGACAGGGACAAAAATCTGGACACAATCTGCTGATGAGGGCCATTAAATGTGGTTTGAAAGTGCTATGAAAAAAGCTAGTAAGTAGACCGTAAGTAAAGTTAAAATTATTTTGTCCAACTAAAGTTTTGAGTATGAATAACTTTCATTATACTTTTTTAATTCTCTCATTTAACTAAATATGCCAGATTTCTCAATACATCAGTTTTTTTTAAGTTGTCTTCAAAATACTACTACATAATACACAATACTACTGCATAATATAGTCTAAAATTAGAACAACTAGGACTTAGATAAAAAAAAAAATCAGATAATTTTTCCTTCTTTCTTTTAATTAAAGCAAAATTAATAATAATAAAAATAATAAAACTGTAAAACTGCAGAAGTGATTCAATGTAAACAATCAGAAGTTTGCAGTCTCTTGCTATTCAAAATTTAAACACAATCTGATCAAATATTGTAAACAAAACTTAGTATTAATATAATAATAGAATATGTTCAAATCATTAATATGAGACAGTTTTTGAGACTTGATGCTGAGACTAATTTCTCAGGGATTGAGGTTCGACACCCAGCTCTACCCATGAGTATAAAAACAGGTTTAATTTCAAAATAAAAGGGTAAAACATCATCAGTCTGACTCCACATAATGTTATCTCACACAAACGAGACCTTGAAACTGAAACAGACAGACAGCATGTGGGATAAGACTACTCACTGGAGTTTTGGAGACTCGGACTTCTACCTCAGGAGTCAGGGAGAACAGTCCTTTGATGAGAGACGACTTGCCCACGTTGCTTCTGCCGATGAAACACACCTGGGAATACACACAAGTTGCTTTATTCTCGAAATATTGTGTTACTGTTACTGTGCTAATGATGAAAAGCTCTTGATAGTTTGTGCTGGAATATTTCCCTTAAATGTCTTTCAGGTTTTCCTTATTCAGTGAACAGTTGAAAAGTCAAAAAATTACATCCTAATGTCTTCTCCTTGACCTCGATGGAAAAAGTCATGACGTCAAGGAAAGATGAGAAGGAGAATCCATGAGGACCTGGTAAAAGACAAACGTGGCGTTCAGAGAATCCGACTGCACTTCACTAGCCTCCGTAATTATGATGCGACTGTGACGGATGTTAGAGACGCGGGTCTGCCGTGGTGAAACTACAATGTTCCAAAGATGGACTACAAAAGGCGCACACGCTCGCCCCGTGTGTTCTTAAATAGGTCTTTAAGTCACAATGAAAGAGAGATACCGCAGGTCCTTCTGATGCTGGAACACTTTACATCAACATATAATAAAGGATTATCTGACCTAACGAGGACAACCGGTGAAAAATATCACTTCATTCCCAAGGTTGGAATTGAAATAAAAAAAAGGACTATAGAGACTACCAATCACAACAGTTTATATGATACATATTGAGTTAATTGTTGGAGTTATGGAGAAGGGGTAGGGCCATGTGTGTAGGCTGTACTTCTTCCTGCTCCTTTTTAGGACATGTCATATTTATTAATGTTGATTATTTGTTTATTGACAGTTTGCTGCATGTTTATTGTTCATTTTATTTCTTATTCTTGTTTTGTTTTTTACTTATTTGTTACATGTTTGAAATAAATAAATAATTAAAAATAAAGTGACTGTCCACTCATATTCATAAACACGAATACCAATCAGTATATGACTGCATGACGATAATATGCAAGATAAGCATATTGTTTGTTTTCCTGAACGGCAGAATGGTGCGTCTCTTTAAAGCTGCGTTGGGCAGAAAGGAGGCAAATATGATTAAAAAAGTTATTTTTACAAAATGGTCACTATATCCTGACAGTAGTACATGAGACAGGTAATCTGAAAAAAATGATGTTCCTCTGGTGTCCTCCGGTGCTCCTAACGGCATCTGCAAGATTTCACAGACCGGAGGAAAACAAGCAGTCAGAGCTGATCTGAAGTCTGCCGTCCAGCTGCCGACAGCATTATCTCCTTTCCTTTCATAAAGTATGCTCCAGTGTATCCTATGCTAAAGGAGATAAGAAAGGAAGCAGTGAAGCACCTTTCCTCAGCATTTAGAGAATTCGACCAGCTCTTATCATGGCTGCTACTGAGATACTTCCAGTTCGTTTCGCTCCGTTAGGAACCTTCCTCAGCAAAAAAAAAGACTTCTCGACCGCAGCCCTGCTCTGACTGTTACAGGCTGTTCCGATTGGCTGCCGCCACTTTGCCACTGCAGTACCAACGAGCGGCAGTCCCACGGGACACGACTCCGGCTCCTCCATCTCTCAGACACGAGACAGATGGATGGAGGCTCACGCTGCTGCCAGTAAGCTACAAATACATCATCCTCATGTCAGAGCAGAGAGGCAGAGTGGTAACTAAGTCGGCATGCCAAAGAGACCCCGTTGTCCCATCAACACAGTGTTCCATTCTGAGCCCTCCGGTGAACACCTCTGTCTATGAGGTTATAAATCTGCTCATTTATTATCAACTGTCAACTTCTGCTTAATTATGTATGAGGCTGCAGGAGGGTAAAGAGACATTACGCTACATTTTTCACAGACTGACTGTCCACGTTTTGGGTCGAGGAAGGGCGATGTGGACAACCACAGGTTTAAAAGATAACACGGGTCGGTTAAATGACTTTCTACATGTAAATGGGTTTAAAGCTGTGGTGGGTAGGAATGGAGCAAATATGATTACAAAAAGTTATTTTTATAAAACGGTCACTATATCCTGACAGTAGTGCATGAGACAGGTAATCTGAAAAAAAATCATGTTTCTCTGTGTCCTCCGGTGCTCCTAATGGCATCTGCAAGATTTCAAAGACCGGAGGAAAACAACCAATCAGAGCCGAGCTAGAGCCTGCCATCTCTGAGCAGCTGTCAATCACTCGCGACCTCTGATCAAACGGTCAAAACTAGTCAGCGCTGATCAAATATGAATCCATATTCTGTTACTGTGATTGGTCAAAGTCTCCCATCACGGGCTAGATTTTTTAAAGCCTGAAAACAGAGCCATGAGGAGGTGCAGAAGTCTAGTTATCTCTCAGAACACTTGAATTACAATATGCTGAAAGGTTATTATGGACGTTTTGCCCAATGATGCCAAAAAAATTCTGCCTACTGAAGCTTTAAAACTGGAGACTGTGTCCCTCTTAACGACACTAGGTCATTAAAGAATAAACTATATTTTTGTTTGATGCGGTCGGTCCAATCTGGCTGGACTACTGCAGTGTGAAAAAGTTCCAGACTTGCCAATCTGACAGTGACACAACATCCACAAGGAGTTCTGCTCACGGTGGAACGCAGAGAAAATAAGAACCTCCACTCATAATTTTTTACATAAACAGAGATTATCAATTCCATTTCCTTCACAGAAACACAGCACAATTTGATTTTTGACGCTAAAAAGTTATGCTAAATTTTTGCGAGGAAAAACTGTTGTGGCCATTATTCAAAGGAATCCTGTGACCTCTGACCTCAAGATATATGAATGAAAATGGGTTCTATGGGTACCCACGAGTCTCCCCTTTACAGACATGCCCACTTTATGATAATCACATGCAGTTTGGGGG
The DNA here is from genome assembly GCA_916700685.1 of Adelosebastes latens. NCBI lineage: Eukaryota > Metazoa > Chordata > Actinopteri > Perciformes > Sebastidae > Adelosebastes > Adelosebastes latens. The sequence goes on along the minus strand of CAKAKR010028352.1, from coordinate 2,671 downwards.
CAAGTCATAGTCAAGTCAGCACACTGACACACTGACAGCTGTTGTTGCCTGTTGGGCTGCAGTTTGCCATGTTATGATTTGAGCATATTCTTTTATGCTAAATGCAGTACCTGTGAGGGTTTCTGGACAATATTTGTCATTGTTTTGTGTTGTATATTGATTTCCAATAATAAATATATGCATATATTTGCATAAAGCAGCATATTTGTTCACTCCCATGTTGATAAGAGTATTAAATACTTGACAAATCTCCCTTTAATGTACATTTTGAACAGATAAAAAATGTGTGATTAACTTGCATTTAATCGCGATTGAATATTTTAATTGACTAACAGAGCCTAGTTTATCACTAAACTGTGTTCTTCACTGTGTTCCTCTGTGCCCCAGCACAAAAAGTTCCCTCCACCATCTGTGGCACACCGCCAGCGTATTACCACACCTGCTAAATTGTAGCTTTCACCAATTTGTGCTCTCTCTAGTTACCTGTAGCCTTTAGCGGGCATTCAGAAAGAAAACTGCCCTGCATCAAAACAACGCAAGGGTTGATGGGGCGTGTTGCTCCCGGTGAGACAGGAGTCCAGTTGAAGGAACAGATCCACGAGTTTCAAAGTGTATCAGATGCCAAAACACTGCACAGCAGTTTATAATACTAGCAGCAATTATTCTTGGGATGTTTGCGAGGTAAACAGTAGAAATATGTGTTCATGTTACAAAGTAGTCTACCAGAAATGTGCCATTGCATGCACGTGTTCAGTCAATGCAGCATCTTGCCAGATTGCGTCACGGCACCGTCACACTTACGACGGAGTATTAGGGCCACATTGAGGGAAAAAAAAAATCTGAGATTTCGAGAATAAAGTCATAATATTATGAGAATAAAGTCACAAGTTTATGAGAAAAAAAGTCATAAGTTTATGAGAATAAAGTCATAATATCATAAAGTAGTAATTTGAATTGTTATTTAGAGGGAAAATAGTGTGAAAATGAGGAACGTGGAGCATCT
>CAKAKR010028306.1:508-12127 GCA_916700685.1 Adelosebastes latens | reverse complement strand
TCTCTGTAAACCCTAGAGATGGTTGTGCGTGAAAATCCCAGTAGATCAGCAGTTTAATACTCAGACCAGCCCGTCTGGCACCAACAACCATGCCACGTTCAAAGTCACTTCAATCCCCTTTCTTCCCCATTCTGATGCTCGGTTTGAACTTCAGCAAGTCGTCTTCACCACGTCTAGATGCCTAAATGCATTGAGTTGCTGCCATGTGATTGGCTGATTAGCTATTTGTGTTAACAAGCAATTGAACAGGTGTGCCTAATAAAGTGGCCGGTGAGTGTATATTTATGTAGTATGAAATCTGGTATTTGAGAAAATATAAGGGGTCACTAACTTTGTCAATTTTTTTACTGTTTTTTTTTTTTTTAAACATTTTCACTGAACTGCTCTGTAAATGTGTCCTGTGTTGTGACATTAATAAATCTTAGATAATATACAAATAGCATGAGGGAGATCTGTCTTAATTGTTAGACACTTTCATTTTTTTTCATTTCATTTACTGTTATTTATTTAATATGAAATTATGAACAATGAATTTTCTCCATGACTTGAACTTCAACTTGGATTTTACTATAAATGCAAATGCATTTTTCTATAATCTCTCTCTCTCTCTCTCTCTCTCTCTCTCTCTCTCCTCCTGTCTCTGTCTGTCTCTCTCTCTCTCTCCTCCTGTCTCTGTCTATCTCTCTCTCCTCCTGTCTTTCTGTCTCTCAGTCCTGGGTGTAGACAGTATGTATGGGGGTCCAGCAGACAGTTTGGGGTCCGAGGTCACGGCGGCGGCAGCAGCGGCGGCAGCAGCTCCTCATTCGTACGTGGACGCCATCAGGACGGGTCTGGACGCTTCAGCACAGGAACAAGGTTGGAATAAAATACAGGCTTCTGATTGGCTGGTAGTTGTCAGCCATGTAATCAATAGTACATAATGAGGTGTCCTCATCAATGAGGTTGTTTAATAACAGCTGATTTATTTGTACTTGTTTACCTTCGCTCTCTGCAGCCCCTCCCCCTGTGGGCGGGGCTTACCAGGACCTCCCCCAGCTGTGTCCTTACGCCGCTGCCGGACACTGCTACTATGAAGACAACTGTACGTATCTCCATGGCGACCTGTGTGAGGTGTGCGGGCTGCACGTGCTCCACCCCCATGACCCCGAGCAGAGGAGAGCACACGAGAAGGTGTGCACGTTAATTTCAATTAATTGAATCTAACGGAGGTAAAGGAGCAGTCTGGTGGTTCTTCATGTTTCTGTTGAATTATTACTTTCCCATCCTGTGACGCTGCTGTGATTCACAACATTTAACAGTTTCCATGAATTTCTGTGTGATATAGAATCCGTCCTGTAAAGCTGCGACTTACTCGAGTGCATTGATCTTCATATAGAATGTAAAACGGCACACCATGCAACCAAAAGTGTTGGACATAAACTTGATTTCTAATTGAGTTGAAATGTGCAAACCTGTAAAATCTTTCAAGCTGAGTTTAGTTTTGACCAACTGTATTTAGACTGAATAGTTGGGGGGTCAGTAGCTCAGTCCATAGGGACTTGGGAAGCGGAGGGTCACCGGTTCAAGTCCCCGCATAGACCAAGTACGGAATGTCGACTGGTAGCTGAATAGATGCCAGTTTGCTTCCTGGGCGCTGCCGGTGTGCCCTTGTTTAAGGCACCAAACCCCCAACTCCTCCATGGGCAGCTCTGACATCTCTCCATCAATGCATGTGTGTAGGTCCTGTTGTACATGTGTGTATGTAGTTCGGGCCTGTGTGTGTGTAATGTCTAAAATAACAACAGAATGAAAAAAAAAATGTCTTCTTCTTCTTCTTCTTCTTCTAAAAACTAGCCCAGGTTGTAAGTGGAAGTAAACAAGCTGCCATCTCTGTAAACCCGTGTATAACACGGTGATGTACAGTGTTATTGAAAGTGTATAATCAGCTGTTATAGCGACTTTATTTTCTAACTATTTAACTATTTGAACAGAGATAAAAACAGTAGAATCCAGACAGCAAATGTATTATTTACTTTTGAAATAGTTTTGGCCCTAGAAGAAGAGGAATTAAAGTCTGGGTAAAGTAAAATCAGAGATTTGCTTCTAAACAGAATATAGCATAACCACTCCCCTTAGCACTATATAAAACTAGAGCGCATCAGTGGTTGCTCCGGTGAACACAGCACTATAAAAATGGAAGCCGGTAGATATTTTGGTGGGCGTCGATCGCGGTCAAATGTTGGTGGTAATGCTCCGTTCAGTTCCATCCATCCATCCATCCATCCATCCATCCATCCATCCATTTTCTTCCGCTTATCCGGGGCCGGGTCGCGGGGGCAGCAGGCTTAGCAGGGAAATCCAGACGTCCCTCTCTCCAGCAACGTTTTCCAGCTCATCCTGGGGACCCCGAGGCGTTCCCAGTCCAGACGAGATATATAATCTCTCCAGCGTGCTCCGGGTCTACCCTGGGACCTCTTACCGGTTGGACGTGTCTGGAAAACCTCCAAAGGGAGGCGTCCAGGAGGATCCTGATCAGATGTTGAACCACCTCAACTGGTCCCTTTCAACGTGAAGGAGCAGCGGCTCTACTCCGAGCTCCCTCCGGATGTCTGAGCTCGTCACCGTATCTCTAAAGCTGAGCCCAGCCACCCTACGAAGGAAGCTCATTTCAGCCGCTTGTATCCGCGATCTCATTCTTTCGGTCACTACCCAAAGCTCATGACCATAGGTGAGGGTTGGAACGTAGATGGACCGTTAGATCGAGAGCTTTGCCTTCCGGCTCAGCTCCCTGTTCAACGGTTCAGTTCAGTTGCAATTTGCCATTAAAACGTTTTTATAGACCTGTAATACAACCTGTCTGTCTGTCTGTCTGCAGATGTGTCTGCTGGCCTTTGAGGCCGACATGGAGAAAGCGTTTGCAGCCCAGCTGAGCCAGGACAAGGTGGGTTCAGTCAGTCGCTGCTCAGGTTATTATGGTGACAGTAACAGTAACTACTACTGTTGTTGTTTTTCAGGTGTGTTCTATCTGTATGGAGGTGGTGGTGCAGAAGCTGAATCCATCGGACCGCAGGTTCGGCATTCTGTCCTCCTGCTGTCACACCTTCTGTCTGGCCTGCATCCGACAGTGGCGCTGCACCAGAAACTTCAGCAACAAGATCATTAAGTAAGAGTCCGTTCAGACGAGACCAGAGTCCGGGGCAGGGTCTGTGAGTCCGGGGCGGGGTCTGTGAGTCCGGGGCGGGGTCTGTGAGTCCAGGGCGGGGTCTGTGAGTCCGGGGCGGGCTCTGTGAGTTCGGGACGGGGTGTGTGAGTCCGGGACGGGGTTTGGGAGTCCGGGACGGGGTTTGGGAGTCCGGGACGGGGTGTGTGAGTCCGGGACGGGGTGTGTGAGTCCAGGGCGGGGTCTGTGAGGTGGGGACGGGGACTGTGATGTCGGGACGGGGCCTGTGTGGTCTGGACGGGGCCTGTGATCTCAGGGACGGGTCATGTGATGTCGGGATGGGGCCTGTGAGGTCGGTACGGGTCATGTGATGTCGGGACGGGGCCTGTGATGTCGGGACGGGTCATGTGAGGTCGGGACGGGGCCTGTGATGTCGGGACGGGTCATGTGAGGTCGGGACGGGGCCTGTGATGTCTGGACGGGGCCTGTGAGGTCTGGACGGGTCATGTGATGTCGGGACGGGGCCTGTGAGGTCGGGACGGGGCCTGTGATGTCTGGACGGGGCCTGTGAGGTCTGGACGGGTCATGTGATGTCGGGACGGGGCCCGTGATGTCGGGACGGGGCCCGTGAGGTCGGGACGGGGCCTTTGAGGTCGGGACGGGGCCCGTGAGTTCAGTCTCTCCGTCTGATGTAATGTCTCTCTCTCTCAGGTCGTGTCCAGAGTGTCGAGTCGTCTCAGAGTTTGTCATCCCTTCGGTCTACTGGGTGGAGGACCAGGACGAGAAGGACCACCTCATAGAGCTCTTCAAGTCTGGAGTCAGGTGAGCTTCCTGTGTGTCTCTGAGCAGCCACACCTGAAATCGCAGTAGTTTTTACAAACACTCCAGGCTTAAAGCTAGGGTTGGAAATGTTCCTCAAAACATTTGTTTTGTCATATTTGTTTAAATTCTATTTACATCCCGACAGCAGTCAATAAATCAAATGTTCTGACAAAAAAAAATTATAAAAAAAACCGGTTTCTGTGCCTGTCACAGGACTGTAATAAGCCCGTCCAAACATTTCAATCTACCCGAATGTAATGATTGGACTGATTTGGAGCTAGTGCTGCTAGCTACTTTCATTAGAAAAGAGTTGGCAACACCGGGCTGGGTTTTTCGGTTGGATCATTTTAAATATCTTGCGAACTCTTAGTAGTTTCTCAACATTACCAACCCTAGCTTTAACAGAGATCACATTCAGTGGATGAATCGTTACTATGTAGCTTTTTTAGTAATTCACTCAGGAAGAAAACATGTTCTACGGTCTCACAGGATCTTTATTTACTAAATGAAATCTTGAAACAATAATTCTTTGGATCAATAAATGTCATTCAGCGGTTTAAAGCTCAACTCTCTGGCTCTTTGACTGGATACCTCCCGTCCAGAACGACCTCCGATCTGACCTCATCTGTTATTTCCTGTCTCTGCAGTAAGAAGTCCTGTAAGTACTTCGATCAGGGTCGGGGTTCGTGTCCATTCGGAGGGAAGTGTTTGTATCTTCACGCCTTCCCAGACGGAACCCGAGCAGAACCCGACCGGCCGCGGAAACAGCTGAGCTCCGAGGGGAACGTCCGGGTCAGAAACTACCGCCGCCATTTTGATTCAAAGTTGTAGTTCATCCGCTCAGTGCTCGTGGGTTTTGTAGTTTATAAACGGTGTCTTTGTTTGTTTTTGCAGTTCATGAACAGCGTTCGTCTGTGGGATTTCATCGAGGAGCGCGAGCAGCGGCCGGCCCAGCCCCTCAATGATGACATCTCAGAGCTGAGGGAGCTCTTCATGCAGATGTCGGGGCCGAGCAACGACGGGCCGGAGACCCCGCCCGCTGCAGACCAGTAGAGACCGGTACCGGACCAGACCGGAACACGTCCTCTGGTCTCCGTGGGGGGAGGTCCGACTCTCCGGGGGATTCTTGACACGACGGCCATGTTTGTGGACAAGTCTATGAAATATTAAATCATGTGATCACTCTGCAGCTCTCTGGTGTGTTTCAGTCTGGAAAACTAAATCATCATGTCCACAAGTTTGGTAATTGGTTATTGATATATTATTGCCATTTTATTTATTGTGTAAATAAGTAAATACAGAATCAGTGTGAAGTCATTCTGCGGTGTTGTGTGGAATTTATCTTCCTCCCCCAACCTGGTCCAACCTGGTCCAACCTGGTCCAACCATTCATTTAAAGTAGGTTAGTATTCAGATATCCAATTAAGGAAATTGATTATATTAATAAAAAAGCTCCAAATGAACCATTAAGCTAAACTACAAGCACCTTTCCCACTTCTGTGTTTTAACATCTGTGTTGAATTTATGACTCCGTGGTCCTTACCTCGTATACACAGTATCTGGGTTCAATTGGTTTTCTTGTGTTTTTTGAATTATGATGAATATAATACTAATTTTCTCACCATAAAAGAAGTTTGACTTTAAAAACAGAACTGCAGATAATTTAGGTTGGCGGCTTTAATACATGTTTAATACAAGGTGTGTAAATTGTAATCAATTCAGACGTTAAAAGCAATACAAAAATACCCTAGATTAACACACACACTAGAGGTAAATGTGAAAAATACATCAAATAGATAAATGAAAAAAAAAAAGAATAAATAATGTAAATTAATAAAATAATTATTTTTATCAAATCATTTAATCTGTTTTTCGTCAAATGCTCTTAACAGTGTTACGTCTAGTGTCGGACTGCAGCTAACAATTCTTTTTTATTATCAGTTAATCAGCTTACCTTTCCATTTGTGCCGGTACTGTTCCTTTTCTTTGTCTTTTCCCTTCTCCATCAGATTTGATGGATTTAAACAAGTTTTCAGCCAAACAAATCAAAATGTATCAGGTAACTATAGCAGGCACAGGTGGGACAGAGGGGGTCGTATGCTACAGAGGTTATAAAGGCCCTGAGGCAAAACTGTGATTTGTAATATTGGAGAAAATTGAGCTGACAGGTAAACAGAGTGCGTTCCTCACAAGACACAGCATGATGCATGATAGATGTTATCAACTTATACTTCATATATCCAGAGGATGTATGTATGTGATAACAATATATCGCCTTATGAGGAACATATGCATAAATATATATATATATATATATTTAACATAATGGTTTCAACATATAATAATATCATATAAAAGTTCATCATATAGATATTTTTAATACATGTACATATACAAATTTTACTATGGATATTTCATATATGTTATACATTTATATCTTAATATATCCAGAGGATTTATGTATGTGATAACGATTATATCGCCTTATAGGTAACATATGCATAAAAATATATAGTTAACGTATATGGTTGCAACATATAATAATACAATATAAAAAATCCTCATAGAGATAGTTTTAATATATGTACATATACAAATTTTACTGTGGATATTTCATTATGTTATTAACATATAGTTCATATATCCAGACGTTGTATGTATGTGATAACAATATATCGCCTTATAGGTAACATATGAATAAATATACATATTTAACATACAGTATATGGTTGCAACATATAATACCATATAAAAGTTCATCATATAGATATTTTGAATATACTGTATGTACATATGCAAATTGTACTATGGATATTTCATCCATCCATCTTCAACCGCTTATCCGGGGTCGGGTCGTGGGGGCAACAGCTCCAGCAGGGGACCCCAAACTTCCCTTTCCCGGGCCACATTAACCAGCTCTGACTGGGGGATCCCGAGGCGTTCCCAGGCCAGTGTGGAGATATAATCTCTCCACCTAGTCCTGGGTCTTCCCCATGGTCTCCTCCCAGCTGGTCGTGCCTTGAACACCTCCCAAGGGAGGCGTCCAGGGGGCATCCGTACTAGATGCCCGAACCACCTCAACCTGATATTTCATATAAGTTATAAGTTATAAACTTATATCTTCATATTTCCAGAGGATGTATATATGTGGGGCCAACTTTACGCCAAATGTCTGCATTTGACCTTATTTAGTGCAAAATAACAGAAGAGCACCAAAACACTATTTGCTTGGCAGCGCAGTAAGGGGTGCATTTCAAAGTTTGCAGGTGCTTTGAGAATTACACGGTTTCTTTTTGTCTTATTTGCTCAGGTTTAGCATTTCTTTTATCCTGAAGATAAGTGAACTTCACTGCTCTCTTGTCTCTGTCACCTTTAATTACATTAATCCAATCAGAGCATCTTAACTCCTCAGAGCTGAGAGCAGAGAGTCAAGCAGTAACAGGTGGCTCAGACACCTCCTCCTCCACCTCCTCCTCCTCCTCCTCACAGTCAAACACTCGGACTGTTTCAGCTTCTCTCTTCTCTCTCGGCCCAGTTCTGGTTTTGTTTTGCTGTTATGAAGCTGCCTCACGGTTCAGTGGGCTAAAAGACCCCAACGACCGGGCTGTTAGGCTGCCAGGTGGTGGGAGGAACAGGAGGAGGAAGAGGGGGCTGGGGCTGCTGGGAAAAAAAGAAGTGCTGGAGAGGAAAGAGGGCAGAAAGAAAGGAAGGCTGTGTGGACTGTGAACCTGCTGCAGAGGACTGGGAAGAATGGGAGCTGCGTATGGAAAGAAGGTCAGTCACTGGTTTCATGTGTCCATGTCTAAAATTAGTTCAACAGTGTTACAATAGATTGTTTACCATCTGCAGTCTGTCATCAGTGGTGGAATGTAACCAAGTACATTTGCCCAAGTACTGTACTTAAGTGCAACTTTGAGGTACTTGTACTTTTGAGTATTTCCATTTTCTGCTACTTAATACTTCTCCACTACATCTCAGATGGAAATATTGTACTTTTTACTCCACTACATTTATCTTACAGCTTACGTTACTTTGCAGATTCAGATTAGTAATACAAAATATAATGAACTAATGAATGTATTATTATTATAGATTAAACTACCCAGCAGTATATAAAGTAATTAAATGAGCTCCAACTTTACCAGCTGTAACATTAATGCATCAATAATTATAATACATTAATATAGCGGTAATATACACTCACCGGCCACTTTATTAGGTACACCTTGCTAGTACCGGGTGGTCTTCTGCTGCTGTAGCCCATCTGCTTCAAGGTTGGACGTGTTGTGCGTTCAGAGATGGTATTCTGCATACCTTGGTTGTAACGAGTGGTTATTTGAGTTACTGTTGCCTTTCTATCATCTCCAACCACTCTGCCCATTCTCCTCTGACCTCTGACATCAACAAGGCATTTCCGTCCACACAACTGCCGCTCACTGGATATGTTCTCTTGTTCGGACCATTCTCTGTAAACCCTAGAGATGGTTGTGCGTGAAAATCCCAGTAGATCAGCAGTTTAATACTCAGACCAGCCCGTCTGGCACCAACAACCATGCCACATTCAAAGTCACTTAAATCCCCTTTCTTCCCCATTCTGATGCTCGGTTTGAACTTCAGCAAGTCGTCTTCACCACGTCTAGATGACGTAATGCATTGAGTTGCTGCCATGTGATTGGCAGATTAGCTATTTGTGTTAACAAGCAATTGAACAGGTGTGCCTAATAAAGTGGCCGGTGAGTGTATATTATTCTGAAATTGACCATTCTGCATAATGAATAATTTAACTTTTTGTACTTTAAGTATATTTTGATTCTGATATTTTTGTACTTTTACTTAAGTAAGATTTTGAATGCAGTATGTGGTACTAATAATTTTACTTAAGAAAAAGGTCCAAGTACTTCTTCCACCTCTGGTTTCCAGTTTGATCTGTCTTCAAAAACAGAAACACACCTGACCTGATAAATCTGTACTATATGTTTAGGTAGAGCTGAAATGACCAGCTGATTCATTCATTATGTTAATCGGTCAGTCATTAAAGTTATTGTTCAACCTAAAGTGACAAGCGAGCACCCGGCTGAGCGTCGCTGTGTTGGAGTTCTCCACGGAGAACGAGAGGGTCGTCTCTATGCAACCGTGAGTCACTGAGAGGAAGTCTCTGACTGTTTGTGCTTATGCACCAAACAGCAGCTCAGAGTACCCGGCCTTCTTGGAGTCTCTGGGTAACGTCCTGGAAAGGGCACTGACTTGGGACTCTGTAGTTCTTCTGGGGGTCTTCAACGGTCAATGATGGAGAAACCTGGAGGGGGGTGATTGGGAGGAACGGCCCGCCTGATCTGAACCCAAGTGGTGCTTTGTGATTGGATTTCTGTGCTAGTCATGGATTGGCCATAACCAACACCATGTTCAAGCATAGGGTGATTCATAAGTGTACTTTGCACCAGAACAGGCCAGAGATGATCGACTTTGTGGTCGTGTCATCAGATCTGCGGCCGTATGTCTTGGACACTCGGCTGAAGACAGTAGCAGAGCTGTCAACTGATCACCACCTACTGGTGAGTCGGATCAGATGGGGTGGGAGGCTGCCGGACAGACCTTGTTAAACCCAAATGTGTAGTTAGGGTGAACCGGGAACATTTGGCTGAGGCACCTGTCCACGAGGTCTTCAACTCCTACCTCCAGAAGAATTTTTCGTGCAGGCTGGGGACATGGAATAAGAGTGGGCCATGTTTAAAACCTACACTGTGGAAGCAGCTGCTAGGAGTTGTTGTGGGAAGGTCGTCGGTGCCTGTCATGGTGGCAACCTAAGAATCCGCTGGTGGACACCAGATGTGAAGGAGGCCGTCAAGCTGAAGAAGGAGGCTGTTCGGGGTTGGTTGGCACAGCGTTCTCCAGAAACAGCAGACAGGTACCGGTTGGCTAGAAGGGCTGCAGCTAAGGCGGTCCCCAAAAGGAGTTCGGGGAGACTATGGAGAAGGACTTTCGGTTGGCCTAAAGGAAGTTCAGACAAACCATTAGATGACTCAGAAAGGGAAAGCAAGGTTTGGCTCAGGCTGTGTTCAGGAGAGGAGGAGAACTGCAGACCCGAACTGGGGATATCGTTGAGCGGTGGAAAGAGCACTTTGATCGACTGACCAGCACGCCCTCTGTGGAGGAGGTGGACTTTGAAGACTCGGGGGAAGACTTATCCATATCCCTGGCAGAGGTCGCTGAGGTAGTCAAAAAGCCTATGGAGGTCGGGGACAGTGACTGTGGAGTGGCAGATCTGGGTGGTGGTTCCCATTTTTAAAAAGGGGTACCGGAGGGTGTGCTTCAATTATTGGTGTATCACACTGCTCAACCTCCACGAGAAAGTGTGTTCTAGAGTGCTGGAAAGGAGACTCTGACTGATTGTTGAACCTCAGATCCAGGAGGAGTAATGCAGACTCTGTCCTGACCAGCTCTTTACCCTTGCAGGGCTGTTGGAGGGGTCATGGGAGTTTGCCCATCCAGTCTACATGTGTTTTGTGGACTTGGAGAAGGCTTACGACAGGTGTCCCCCGGGGAGTCCTGTGGGGGGTACTGCGGGAATATGGGGCACCGGGGTCGCTGTAACGAGCCATCCGGTCCTTGTATAACCAAAGTAAGAGCTGCGTCCGTATACTCGGCACAAAGTCAACACGTTTCCGGTGGGTGTTGGCCTCCGCCAGGGTTGTCCCTTGTCACCGATCCTGTTTGTGATTTTCATGGACGGGATCTCAAGGTGCAGCCGGGGGGAGGAGAGTGTCTGGTTTGGGGACCTCAGAATTGCATCTCTGCTCTTTGCAGATGATGCGGTTCTGTTGGCTTCATCAGACCGTGACCTTCAGGACACACTGGGGCGGTTTGCAGCCGAGTGTGAAGCGGTCGGGATGAGAGTCAGTACGTCCAAGTCTGAGGCCAAGGTGCTCTGCCGGGTTGGGAGTGAGTCACTGACCCAAGAGATTGAGTTCAAGTGTCTCGGGGTCTTGTTCACGAGTGAGGGTAGAATGGAACGGGAGATGGACGGGCGGTTGAGTGTGGCGTCAGCAGTGATACGGGCATGTAATGGTTATTTTCATTATGGATTAATCTGCTGATAATTTCCTCCATTCATCGATTGATTGTTTGGTTTGTAAAATAGTGAAACAAGTGAGAAATGAAGTCACAGTCACCCAGCGCCAAAAGTGACACCTTCTCAATGTTTGTTTTGTCCAACCAACAGTCCCAACCTCAACATTACTAATACATTACAATTATTAACATTATTCAAAGGAAAAGCAGCAAATCTTCACTTTTGGGAATCTGGAACCGTGAAATATTTTTACATGAACAATAACTTCAACCATCAAAAACAGTTTTTTTTTCAATCGACTGATTGATTAATGGACTAATTGTTTCAGCTGTAGGCTTACTTGTATAAACTGTTGGGGAGATTCATTTATAACAAATCATCAGATTTTATTAACTCTTCATATGTTTTAATTTGTAAAGTAACTAAAGCTGTCAGATAGTGCAGTAGAAGTATAAAGTAGCAGGAAAAGAACATACTGAAGTACAGGTACCTTGAATGTGTACTGAAGTTCAGTACTTGAGTACTTGAACCCGCTCCTCTTTGTGATTCCTCGAACACACAGTTTCTGGTGAACCAGAGAAAGACGACA
>CAKAKR010028270.1:0-38969 GCA_916700685.1 Adelosebastes latens | reverse complement strand
TCTCTCTCTCTCTCTCTCTCTCTCTCTCTCTCTCTCTCACACACACACACACACACACACACACACACACACACACACACACTGACCCAGGTACTTGGCTGCTCACTTCTGATGTAATTACGGACTAAACAGGTTGTGCTAACCCGTCACATTTAGCTTCACTAAATCCTACGAAAATACCTGTTTGTGTCACATGATCACTGCACCTTGGCGACATGTTTAATGACCTGACCATCATTACAAAATGAATAACGAAATATGTATTATTCAACATTCAGTGGTTAAATAACAACGAACGCGATGCATATGATCTATACTGTTTACATTTTTATATTGAATTCTTTATTATTCATTCAAATCTTTCAAATCACGTAGAGTATCATTTAACATTAATAGAGTTGTAAGTATGTTTCGTTATTAATTCATAATTACTACATTTTAAGTGATTATGATAAAGTAATTGAGAGATAAGTGACCAACAATGAAAAAAAGAGTAAAGTAGAATTTAGTTATTAAAATCTTTATAAATCTTTTAAAAATGCAGTCAAATGTAGGAAATAACAACAGGCAAGACAACAGAAATTAAAAAAAGAATAATAAAAAAAAGATGATAAAAAGAATCTACAGAAATAAGTGATTTAACAAATGATAATAACCCTGTCTGCCACAGAGTCCTACACACACTACAGTGACGAAGGTAAACCGGTGAACGCCAAATGTGAAAGAAACAAACACAGAGTGAACAGCAGCTTAGTTCCCCCTCACTGAGGATTTCGGTGAATAGCTGTTATTTTCCATCTCTCTTCTGGCTGAATTCACGTGGAGAGCAGAAAGCTCAGCTGAGGAGCTGTTTCTCTTGTCCTTCTGCCTCTCAGTGTGTCCTTAACCGGAACAGGATGTCTGCTACTGTAAAAGGACAATTCACTAGAAATGGCCTCTTTATTTTTGTGTCCTCAAATGCAAAAGAATAAAGATGCAAAATGAGCTAAAACAGCACATAGACCTCCTCCATTCAATAGGATATCAGGGGGCAGTCTTTAAATTAGACTGAACTTACACTTTGCATTTTTGGCAAGTGTGCAGCTCAGACATGAGCACTGAATTATTTTGTGGTTTCCTGCCTCCTGAGCTCTGAAAACCAGCTGGTATGAGACAGAGAAGAGTGAGTGAGAGTAACGCCGAAGGAGACGTGATTACGGTCCACTACAAAATAAGTCCGATCCAGAGACCCACATACAAGCCCACTCAGCTTCCCACAGCCCGCTGATGTTTGTCTGTGTAGATCTGTACGTGTGTGTAATTCTGAATGTGGAGAAGTATTCAGTTTAGCCCCCTACTGTTTATCCCGACATACAAAAAAACATCTCTTCTTTGAGTTGAGCTGCATGTCTACAACCACTCCTGGTAATCACTGCCTCCCTGAATGACAAATAAGCAGATGGCAATGAAGCTGTGGGTGTGTTCGTTTCCCAAAATATGTGGAAGAAGAATCCCATATATTGTCTGAACATGGGCTGTCACTTGGATATGAATATAACAAGTCACTCTAAAATGTGTCAGAGATCTGTTAATGCACATAACATAACAGTGTTTTATTAGCTATACTTTGTTGCCTTTATATGAACAGATTTTTTCATGTTTACTTACTTTAAAGCAGCTATAAACAATATTTTTTTAAATAATCTAAAGTCTAAAGACTCCTATGTGAAACGGCTCGCTCTTTGTGACAAACTTAAAGAGAAATATTAAGCTCTACGGAGCATTTATTGTCTTTCAGCTCATTGTTCAGATTTTCTGGCCCACAGCTTTGTGGTCTTTGTCCTCTCCGCTCTCACTAATATAGCTGATGTTTTCTAACCTCGCACGGCAGCCGGATTCTCTCCATGTCACGAGATCACACATCACACAAAAATCCATCTTGTCAGGCTTCAAGTAATGTGTTTATGGACAACAAGCCCAATCACGGACCAATCAGCATCCTGCGAGGAGCTACTGGCAGCTACGGGCGGGGTTTAGGCGTGTGTAAGGCGACACAGAGTGGCGACTGTTCGTTCTAAACAAACAACAATGGCGGCTTCCGAAGAGGTTAGCGTACATCCTGCAATAGCATCAGTTATGTCAAAACTGGAGAGTATTTCTTCACTGAAAGAAGAACAAAGAACAGCACTGAACGATTTTCTCGATGGAAAAGATGTTTTCTCTTCTCCTGAGTCCAACTGGCTGAGTTTGATTGACAGATAGTCCATCCAATCTCCTGCCAAGTATTTTTGAAAGTTCCCTTTTCCAAACAGTTTCCAATGACAGCTTCTGAGATGGTTCTGTGTAACAAATAGGGCTGTGTATTGGCAAGAATTTGGCGATACGATATGTATCGTGATACAGGAGTTACGATTCAATATATTGCGATACTTTAAGCAAGGCGATATATTGCAATTTTTCTTTATCTAATTTTAGGAAAACTATCAAGGTATAAAGAACACACCACCATATGCATAAAATCTGAGTTTACTTTTTTTTATGCAATCTGAACAGTGGGATCTACATTTGCATTTATCACAGTCCCTGTAACATCCAATATCATAGCACAACTTTGAGAGGGCACATACACTGAGAGAGCGCATCTCTTTGCAAATGAAATAAATTATTGACTGAGTTAATTTTTGCATGTAAACTATTAAATAAAAATCGATACAATGTTTTTGAGAATCGATACAGTATCACAAAACATAATATCGCAATATTACATTTTTACGATATTTTTTAAACTCCTAGTAACAAACTATCTGGCGGTCAGTTTAGATATTTTCAGCAAAAAAGCTCTAAAAACCCACTATATACACTACCTGGCAGCACCACACAGACACAGTGGTAACATAGTGGAGCATTTAACAGCTAAAGAGCCATTTATTTCCCACAGGAGTTGGTAGAGACCAAAAATGAAGCTAAAGAGAGTGAATGTTGGACAGACATTCATCAGGTGGCAGGAAACACAACTCCAAATGAATGATAATGTTGCTCTGTAACTGCTGGATGTGTAAGTAACAAGCTCATCATATCAATTTAAAAAGGTGAGGATATGTCAATGTTGTGTTCACAACTTGTTTCCACTGACCCCATGTGGCCAAAAATCAGTTATTGCAGGTTTAAGTCATTCTCATTAAATGCAAGAACAGTATGCAGGAATCCTTATTTTTATCACACATGTGCTTATTTTTACAATAACTATCTTGCAAGTGCAAGACTGACTGAGAGAGAAATGGAGAGCGTGAGGTCAGTTTAAACAAAGATGGATGGATGGACGGATTGAGGGAGTGAGTCAGCGGGAGAGACAAAGAGAGACAGAGGGATGGTGAGAAACATGGAGGGATTATTAGCGACTCTGTGTGCGGATTAGAGAGGAATGCTGAGGTCTGACACACCAGAATGTCATCTCCCATGGCTTAGTGTCACTTTTCTGTCCTCCACTTCCTCTGGTCTGTTCTGCAGGTACACTCCAGCTACCAGCGAATTTCAGATCACTCCTGTCACATCGCTCACCTGCTTGCCTCACCAAGCTCACACATGGAGATGTTCAGTGGGTGGTACAGTTGGCACACAAGACAATTTCTATGGATTTTCCACCTTGGATGCTGCAGCAAAACAAATCCAATGTCTGTTTCTAGCTGGCTGGAGATCATGAACACTGCATTCTTTCCAGATGAAGTGATTGTGCCATATAAATCTGTTGAGGCTCACACACATTTACACACTGACACACCAACCAAGCGCTCTGTTTGTTAAGTGAAATGTGTCATCGCCCCAGTAAAAGTGCATTGTGTAGCTTTGAAAAATACTTTACTAACCACCTCCTCCTTCTCTTTCTCCACCTCTCCTGCAGATCCGAGTTCGACCTGGACTATGACAGCTACCACGAGGACTACTATGACAGGTAACTGTCAGAAAGCCACACATGGCAGCTCACATACCTTATTGCTTGTCTGCGTGTCACAGGAGGCTAAAGGAAGAGGCTAAAGTGGATTCTTCATCCTTACTGTCTCCAATAGTCTCCGCTTCTCGTCGCTGTCTGCCACACAGCTGTCAGTCATCCTGTCTTCGCTTACAGTGTTGCCTGTTACTGCTCAACAGCCGGGAGCTCACTCGTCACACAGACACACAGACAGACAGACAAATGCACACTTTCTGTACAGACACCCAGATGTGTGGATATATGATGTGTGGTCCCATTCGAGCATCCTAACTCAAACTTAATCTCAAATGACTCTGTGTTTGGTAGTTATTATATCATTTGCTTAAGCTGCATCCATGTAAAGTAAAAGATGTTGCCTCGAATTTTAGAGGGAATACATTAAGCATTTATAGCAGCTTATAATAAGCTGTAAATGACTTAAGTACTGTATATTGACATAATGGGCTACTGGCTTTGTATATCAATACAGATGATCCAATGATCACTGTGTTCATTTCACATCAGTGTGCCTTATAAAAACAAAAGCGAATGACTATTATAGCGAAATGTTCAAGATGAGACATTATTGGTACATACAGATATTTTATCAGTACAAGCGGCAACTTCCGGTGCTGAGAAATGAAGCCAGCACAAAGCAGTAGAGTCCGATTGCAGCCACGGAGGGGCATTCCTGTAAAGACCACTGCTTCGATTGGTTCGTGGAATACAAGGACGCCCACTTTTTCTTCTTCAGTACTTGGCATCCTTTAGTGAGACATCAAGTGGCCATTTTACACTGAAACAACTTTTCTGCAGATGTATTTCTGTGCACAAGATAAATAAATTATTTAAATCATATTTTCAAGTTTTAAATATATAGGAAACTGTAGAAATAGATGCAGAAATACAACAATGTTATGTAACAGCTTCTAACTAATGCGTTGTGCTATGTAACCATGCAGTTACATGTGGTTTAGATTTCTATCCACAGGGATTTTTTTAGATATCTGAAACTTCTGGTGCAAAACAAGGTGAACGGAATTTTGTTTGTGAAAAATTATTGATTAGTGCAGCTTTAAATATTTACAATAGTGCATCACGTAAAGCTTCTACAAGTATCCATGGTGACAGTAAATACTGGCAAGTCCGTCCCACTGTTTAGTTATTTATACTGCCCCCTTAACAAAAAGAGCAAGAAGCAACACTATTGGGGGGGGGGTGTGAATAAAAAAGACCAGACGAGGAGGGAGAAACAGAGACCACGAAAAAGACAAATTATCGCGGACAAACAGAGACTGCGAACCGCGAACAGAACAATAGAGACAATACAACAGTCAATAAAGTTTGGGCAAAACAAAGGGCGAGTTCCTGTTCTACGTAAGAAAAGGGGGGCGTTACTGTTCTACGTACACCAATGATCTACATGGGCGTTTCTGTTATGTGCGACAGCAACGCCCCTCCGCAGCTGCAATCAGAGTCATTATGTTTTCGGGTTGTCTGTACGTTCGTCCGGCCCATTCTCGTGAACGCGATGTCTCAGGAATGCCTTGAGGGAATTTCTTCAAATTTGGCACAAACGTCCACTTGTACTCAATGATGAACTGATTAGAATTTGGTGGTCAAAGGTCACTGTGACCTCACAAAACACGTTTTTCGCCACAACTCAAGCATTCATATACTAATTATGACAATTTCACATAAATGTCTAACAGGAAGTGAGGACATTTTGGACAGACATGGATGTAAACTGCCATTTGAGTGGTTGGCGGAGGCATAAAACCACGAGTCGGTAATTCTAGTTTCAACCTGTGAATTACTGAGACTAAAATGAAAATGAAAATCACCTCCAAACATAACTGTCTCTGTTGTGAAAATGTCACCTGTTACAGGTCAGATTAAGATTAAGTTCTCAATCAATTTCAGTTCCTAACAGCTACCAGAACAGGTTGACAACAACCATACATTTGGGTATCATAATGTCCCTTAAAAAACACTGAAAATGAGCATATTGTTTGCAACGTATCATGAAATCAGTCAGTTTGCAGTGTGCGTTTACCTCTTCCATGTTACTGCAGAACACACTCTTGTGCAGTGCACAGTTCAGTTCAGTGGTTACTGGTTAGCTACACGACGTAGTTAGTTAGACTTAGCTCTGCTCACAGTGGCTCTGTATTATTGGTCCTCCACTGAAATTGCGCAGGGACCTTCGTACATCCCCCAGGCCTCACTCATAAACACTCCACTCAGCACATCTGAATAAAAGCAGGCAGTCACACAATACACACACACACACGCACACACATACCTCATTCCAGTGCCTTTCTTGCACATATCGATGCTCTGTTGCACTGAATATTAACTGTCATCTTTCCTTAGTTGTTTTTTTTTTTGCATTTGCTTTGCCTTGCTCTGCGTTTTTCTGTCTTTGCTCAGGGGGGAACACTCACCACTGATTTTCAATTTGTTTTTAACACAGTGCATGATTATTCCCCATGCTGTTGGCCAGCACTACTGACAGCTGTGAGTGGAAGCGTATGTGTGCATATTGATGTGTGTGTGTGCGCACATGTGTTTGCCTCTGGGTGTGAGTGCGTGGGATTGTGTGTGTGTTCCTGTGTTTGTTGTTTTGAGGAATATCAATATGTGGGAAAGAGAGAAATTACTTTTTTTTGTCCGCTGTCCTCTTGTGCGAACACGATAGAAAAGTGTCTTTCAACACACAGATAACAGCTCGAGCTGACAAAGCTGCTTTCCTTGTGGGGTCTAATCCATAGAGACAAACACTCCCTCTCACACACACTCACACACTTTTCTGTAATCCTCACTCGTCTACAGTCCCTCATTGTCTGAGCTCCCATTCTCTAAGATGACACTTCAAAGCCGGTGTAACAACACATTGTCTATCTGCCCCTGCAAACTGCTCTAAAGGACTTTAAACTCCCATAAGTCTTTGCTCTCTGTGTCTCCCCACACGGACAATGCTCAAAGCCTCTAATCTCACACACTTATGGTGGCCTAATACACTTCATCCTTATGTGACATTGTGATGCGTGTGTGTCTGTAGATGTGTGAAGAACACAGTCTGTGCAAAAAATCTCAGTATCAAGTAGAGAAGCTTCAGAGAATAAAACAGAAGAGAAAACAATAGAGAAAACTTTTCAGGAAGTCGGGCTGCGTCTGACTGACTGGCTAACAGCTCAATCAGTAAATCTACATTACCGTCCGACTCCAATTCCTTGAAGCTGACAGCTTGCCTCCCTGTTGTTGGCTGGCGACATACAGCAGGCAAGCTTTTCACTCTCATGGCTTTGCAGAAACCATTTAGGCAGACTGTCCTCAATCCTGATATATCCAGATTGCAACAAGATTGTGTTGATCACAATGATCAAGATTTGGATATCTACAGGTCTGAAAAGCACTCAGCTCAGTTTCCTCATAAAAAAAATATTTTTTTTTTCCTGCCGTAGAAAGTTACATTAGTCCTAACTTTTTTTTGGAAGTGGTTGCGGGCTGTCGGGAGACGTTATACATTGCGCATGCAGGAGGCTGTTCAAAATGTTTTCGTGCCATATCAGTCAGAACCATCAGACCTAAAGCAAACACTGTCACTACATAGCTGCAGTAGCTATAGCTCATCGTCTCATAATGGGCTCAAAGTGCCAATATTAGCAAAAAGTTATTGGTTAATCTATCCATCAATTTTCTACCACTTATCTAGACCCAAGCCACGTTAATTGATTAATTGTACTAGGAATTATTATTAGAAACAGCTAAAAAGTACGAAAAAAACATATATAAATGTCAATGAATTAAAGGTGTGTAGGATTTGTTGGCATCTAGCAGATGTTGCAACTGAAACTTCTCCAATGTGCCAAGCGCGTAGGAGAGCTTGGGTGGCCGACGTGGAAACGTAAATGGTCCTATCTAGAGTCAGTGTTTGGTTTGTCAGTTCTGGGCTACTGTAGAAACATGGCGGCCCGCTCTATGAAGAGGACCCGCTCCCTATGTAGATATAAACAGCTCATTCTAAGGTAACGAAAACACTTATTTTCAGGTGATTATACATTAAAGAAAACATATTTATTAATATTATATTCCATTTCTGCTTATAGATCCGCCTAAATTTGACACATTGGTCCTTTAAGGTTTAATACATAACCACAGGCCCAATTGTCCCCATGTCATTCTTTGACCGTTAGTATGACCACTAAAAAAAGGCCTTACATTTTATTCTATGTGGTATTAGAAAGGTCCTAAACAGTCCTTAGTTTAGTTTGGTGAACACAGCAGGAACCCTGGCTATACTTTTTGGTTGTCTTTTGAGCCAAATCTCTCTCTCAACGCAACAATTAAATAGAAACATAATCATTCATAGATTTGAGTGGCCTGGTTCCCACCCTTCCTGCAGCTTTGCTGATTGGCGATTGGTTGGTTTGAGGCCTGTAGCTGTGTTTCACCTGGTCATTGTGTCCATAAGTGTTTAGGTCAAATCACTTTCTGCTTCAATCACAACATCACCTCTATTTCTATTGAAACACACACAAGCACAAACAACACACAGTGTGGTTCCTGTGAGCACTATAGAGTTTGACTGTGATACACCCCCTGTCACCAGCACTACTAGCCTGGCAGAGAGCTATTGATTGGCCCTGACAGAACCAATTACATTCAGTGACAGATAGAGACATGGAGCTGTCCACCGGGAGGAGGCAACGCCAGCGCAAGACAGACTGAAACTGAGATAGAAAGTAAAAGACAAAGAACACAGAATATAAACATACATATTTATCTATGAGATGCTTGAACAGATGCTTTTCTTCACTGTCGTATTTTTGCTTTAATATCTAATTTTTTTCCAGCTTGTATCACCCCTTTGTTTGAGCTAGGGCTGGGTTTGAAATGTTTCAACATTAGTGCCTGTGCATCCTCAGAAAGACTCAATCTTTGCTAGTGTTTTGTTCTGCTAGTTATTTGTTAAGTTGGATTATTTTCTTGTTTAGTAGCCTATATTTAGTTTTTTTTAATTAGTATTTTGGTTTTTTTTGTTTATGAATTGGGTAAAACTGTGGACACCCGCAGTTATATAGGTAGGCAGGTAGGACCAGCATGCACCTGGGTGGGCTTATGTTTTATTTACTTTATGTAGTGGCCATTTGTCGGAAAAATCAAAGTCAAACTTAAATCAAAGGTCCACTGACGCAACATGGGTATGTGGATTACACAGGCAAAAGAGTCCATGCAAAGTTTCTGTGTTTCTGAAGATTTATTTATACAAAAAACCCAAGCAAGCAAACGAAACACATAGAAAACATGGATGTCGCTAACTCTCTTCTTCTGGTCAAAAAAACATAATCCCACCAAGGTGCATGCTGGTCCTACCTGCCTACCTATATAACCGCGGGTGGCCACAGTTTTACCCAGTTCATAACAAAAGAAAACAAAATACTAATTACGCAAAAAAACGAAATATAGGCTACTAAACAAGAACATAATTAAACTAAACAAATAACTGGCAGAACAAAACACTAGCAAAATCGAGTCTAAATAAAGTAAACATCTAGAATAATCAATCAAACAATATTATTATTAGTAAAACAACTAAATACTAACAACAAATAAATAGCTCCTACACTACCAATACAATACCTGGAGTTTCTTATACTGTTATACTGTTCTCGATGCCTTATTTTAAGAAATATAAATATGTTTTTCCACAATACCCTGTCTTTTTCATTTAACTAAAGCTAAATATAGGTGTTGTCTCAAGACAAGCAGCCGTACCTGAAAAAATGACAGTCTAACGTTGGCAAAATGTGATTTAAATGAGAAACTCCATTTTCATGCACAACTGTCTCATGCTTGTGAGCAGGCTCTCTTTCATCATGATTTCACACAAACACTAAATTTACAGCACACCTTCCCACAAATTCAGCAAACTTGCCACATGCACATATTTAAAGATGAGTTGTTTAAAATAACTGTATCTACTGAATTTCTAGGGTGTATGACTACCAGCGTGTGCCGGCATCCCTGTCTCCTCTGCCGCTGGGACCCAGTCTGGCCAAGCGATCCCGCTCCTCCTCCTACTCCTCTGGGCACAGACGCAGTCGAGACAGAACCCACTCCAAAAGCTCCAGAGCCCACTCCACCAGTTCAACCACAGCCAAGTGTGAGTAATATGAATGACTAAGTCACACATAAAGGTCACATTAGATGCTGCAGGTTTTTGAAAAAAATCTGGTAAGGGGAATTCCTCTCTGTATGAAAAATTATATGATAAATATAAAGCTTGGATCAATAGATCTTTTGCCTCTCAGTCTCATCCTTTCATTATAAAGCAGTCACAGTTCAAATAAGCCGTGTGTAGTTTGCTGAAGTCACAGCACACAAGTTCAAACAGTCAACAGTTTTAACCTCTTTTTCTGTGATGCTACTTTGATGAGAGAAACGATGCAGTGGAGAAAATTAGCTGTATTCAAACCACGGCATCATGACACCTAAAGAAATCAGAAACACAAATACATTCTGCTGATCAAAGATAAATGCCAAATAAAATACCCCAAAAGGTTTACATTGCTTGCACTTTTCTTCTTTAATAGTCACTTTTTAACAGTTATTTAATTGTTAGACATATTGCTTACTTACAGTATATGCTTATTTGCTTTCTTGCAGAGTGTTAGATGAGTAGATTGAAACCTCTTTGGTATCAATCTTCTCATGTAACTCTAGTGCATTTCCCACTATGTCTAACTATTCATTTAAAAGCTCTCTTTCAAGAGGTTTCCAGGTTGTGTCATTTCCTAATGTCCTTTACGTTCTCACTGTCTTCGTTCCTGCAGTGGGCATGGAAGAGTTGCAGGTGATTAAAAAGGAGCTGACTCTGATAAAGACACAGATCGATGGGCTGCTTGACAGTCTTGACAGGATGGACACAGAGAGGAATGACCACAAAGGTGAGACGCTCATTCACAAAGACAGTGGAGGCAGGTAGGTGCGAGATCAAATGAAAGATAATCTATTCGCACATCAAAAACATTTTAAAGGCAGACTCTGGCGATACGCCACTCTCAGATTTCTGCTTGATTAGCTTTGCCAGTCACAACCCCGATCAAAATGATTCAGGATTTGTGCCGCAGGGGGAACTTGGGGATGGGAATGCACTGCACCACCACAGCCACTCCTATTTTACCTGACAAATCATTTATTTCCCTCCAGTCAGGAATGTTTGAAAAAGTTGAAGCAAAGCCGATATCAACTGGAGTGTGCGGGTGTCTGGATTTATGGCTGTGAGCAAATTATGGAACATGCTGAACAAACAGTGTGGTTGAAGGAACTGACTGATGAAGCTTCAAAAAACAGACAAATATGAAGGCCTGAGAACAACAGCGGAATAGTGTGCATGGAGGGAAGAGCTGCTGCTGCCCTCATGTGGACATTTGAACACATTACTGTTCCTGCCAACAAGAGCTACGGCCCGGGGAAGGAACAGGACAAAGCCTTATTATCCTTCCTAAGGAAATTGGTTTTACTGGAATCTTAATTAAACTGATCGTAAACTGACACACAGTTTACACTCATTAAGTGTAGTCCACCCTCCTCTGAGCACTATATCCTCAGTAGCTGTAACATGTTCTTCTAAAAAAGTCATTATCATAACATCAGGCTGAATATACACATAGACGGTGTTCTAAAAAGACAATGTGTCCTGTGGCTACTGCAATTATAGGTGTACACCTTCAGGAAAGTAATGTGTGCCTGTGTGTGACTGACCTTGGGCTATTGATAGCTCTCATCTTCATATTAATTTATCTCCAGCTCTACTTGATTCCCCTGTCCCTCACTATCTGGCTCTGCTGTCCCTCGCTTCCCCCTCACTATCTCCTCATCTGTCCTTCATCCTGTCACTCCCACTCTTGCTTTCTGCCTGTCATCTAGTACAAAGTCAGTGGGATGCACACAGACGTTTTTTGTCTTTTGACCTACAGAAAACATGTACTGTATATTCTTTTATACTCCAAAAGAAAACAGGATCTAAACTGCATCTGTTTATTCCTGTGTCAGGGTCTCCCCTGAAAGAGGACAGTCCAGCTGGCTCGCCGTACGCTCTGTCTGCCAGCAGCCCAGAGCACTCCCTCTCCTCCCTCTCTCCACCCAGCTCCCGCCATCGAATCCACAGGGAGAATCATGACCCGAGGGAGCCCGATGACGACCACCACACGGTAAATGCACCTGAAGTCTGTGTGCACTTGTTCCAAAATGACTAAAAAGTACATTAGCGAGGGCCGTCCTTACCGCATGATGCTATAGTTTCTGGTGATACTATTGAGATTCATGACAAAGGTCAAAATGGTGCTGGAATTTTTGTTAATTTGCCTTAAGCAAGGGCTGGGCGATATGGCCAAAATCTTCCATCACGATATAGGTCATTTCATATCTCGATATATATCATGATATAGCATGTTTTCTTATAACTCAATAAATAGTCCATATGAAATAACCACATGGTAAAGCCTATTTTTGTATACTCCTTTGTGAATTAAATACTCGACAAATGAAAAGTACCCAGTATTTTCTCATTTTAAGAACTTTAGTGCAAAATGAACATAACAGTGTCAAGTGAAATTATAGAGAAAAAGTAAATATAAGCCTAACTAACTTTCTATTTTTATTGTATTTTTATTTCTTTTATCTAGTTTATAGTAGTAGTTGGTTTGTAGAGATTTATAAATACGATGTTTTTTGTACCTCGTGTCGTTTGTGTGAGTGATGCACGTTTTTGTGATGTATGTAAATTGCTGTTGTAGCACCTCAATTTCCCTTCGGGGATCAATAAAGTCAATCAATCTATTCATCCATCTATATATCTATCTATCTATCTATCTATCTAACCTATATCGCGATAGAAATAATATAGAAAAATGAATGCGATAAACATTTTTATATAATTTTGACGATACATATATCTTCATATCGTCCTGCCCGCCTTAAGCAGTATGTCTGTCAGGGGCCCCATTTTGTGGATAAAAATATATTAATTTAGAACAACAATAATGCAAACAATAAAACAATAATACACAGGAAAATTTCAACAATACAAGACAACTAGATGTTTCTGTCCTGTGAGCTGAGTGGACGTGAAACAACTACTGATACTCCACTACTGTGAAATCAATTTGTACTGGCACCATTCAATTTTACTTAGTCATCGTGAGCTTGCAGTTCAATGAAATGTCTCTTTGTTTTGTCTCTCACTGTTTGTCTGTCACAGATGAGCAACCACAGCTCTGACCCCGAGGAGGAAATATGAGGGAGGAACATGAGAAGACGTAATAGACATGGATTAAGTGCCAAACATGGAGGAAGAGAACAGCAACCGCCAAGCCGACGCTCATATCAGAGGCTCAACTTCCCTCCAACAGAGTGTACATATCAGATATACAATACATTTAATTGTATCACAGCAGCAGATTGGTTTCTGTGACCATACTTTTAAGTAAAGCTAAAACACAGGTGATTTATACACACCAAGTACATGCACATCTGATTGAGAAGATTTTGGTATGTCGGACTGAGAGGGTGAGAGAGTAATTATAAAAGGACAACTGGAAGCACGGTGGTGAATTTAACTTTTTATAATCCGGTCTAAGCAGGCGTTCCTATTGAACTGTATGAGAGGGTTTACACCAACGCCAATATTCCAGTATTAATCCAAATGAGACAATACAGTATTAAAACCTTGTGTAAGCAGCTTACCAATTTATCTTGTCCACATTAAAAGCCTTCTCCTGCCACTATCAGACTGTAAGCTACATATAATAATACTTTATGTGTAGTCATGGGCTTCTGCTAGAGGTGTTACAACGGTTTCACCAGTTTCTCCCTTATATCTTGAATTAGATAATGTACAAACAATACAGAACCAGGAATATGAACCATGTAAACAGCTTACTTGAATGTTATTATTTTCAGAATAATTACATAACTGGAATACTGTGTGCATGTACTGTAAAATGAAAATCCCTTCTGTGGATCTCAAAGTATTTTGACTGAAAAGAAATCTGTGCATACTCAAATTTGATCTTTCAAGAGAGCTTTTTGTTGACGCTTAATTCACCTCTTCTCTTTATTGTACCTCTAAGATATCAGATTTTAGTAAATCAAAGTACTCTTTGAGAGATTGAATAGTCACTCTGATCATTCAGGAGAGAAACAGGTTGTTCAGTATGCTACTTCTCTGAGTGTGACTCTCTGAAACAAATGTCTTTTCTCTACTTTAAATGTATTATAGGAATGTTACAGCTCTCTTCCGCCATGTATTTGGCACTTTTAATACAAGGCCCAGGTCAGTGTGTAATATTGTGTATTATTGTAAACTTTACTGTAATTGTTGAACTGTCTGATTTTAATCTTGCTTTAGGACTTCTCATATGTTTTTTTAAAAGAAAACAATGATGTTACTCCTATGGTGTTTTTGTTTGCATTCTTCAGATAAGCCAAGTGGAAATACTCATGTCACATTAGTAAAAGTATTTTCATATTGAGTATACATACAGTACATGGGAGTGTGTTTTTATTCTGAGAGACCAAGACAGACACGGAGAGGAAAAGTGAAAGAGAAACAAACATTTGGGAGAAAATGGAAATAATGTTAAGTATCAATAGTTATCTTTAATTGATCAATTATGAAATTATAAAACGTTGAAAGTACTGCTTCAATACTGGACCAATTACACTGTACAACTAATCCGAAGTGTATAAATCATACAATAAGTCCATACTAAACAGGGCAAAGCTGATAATGGTAAATATCAACTTGCTTGCTGGGAGTCAGTGCGGACCACTAGAACATCTGATCACAGGTCTCCTTGCACCCTCAACATCTCTTCTCCTCGGTGCACCGATGGTTTGACCTATAAGGTCAGTCTGAACCTCAGGCAACATTGTGCACATTATCATCCATTCAGTGTGTGTCTGTGTTGTTTTGATGACTGGTTAAGGATGATACTGTCAACACTGCCCAGACTCCCAGAGGAAGTTGTCCATTGCTGATGGGACTCTAAACTCGTGTGACAACAACATGACAGCCTGGTCAAAAACAGATCAAGAGATAGAGAACATTTTCTGCAATCAGCTATTTTTTTTTTTTTTTTTTTTTTTTAAATGAGAAAATATTGTAGAACAATCCTCCCACACTGCTACTCTCTTCAACACATTTTTTACAGAAAAAGTAAATGGACCCTCCATTATATTCCCGTCTGAATATTTACCACAGAACTGTCAGTTCATGTCACAGACTTTTTTGACAGTTGTATCTAAGAAGCAAACTATAAAATATGACAACAGTCCATAGACTGTATATAAGAAGTGTCCATAGTCACCGTGACGTCACCCATTGGTTTGTGGACTGCCGTTTTGAAGCCTCGAGTTTGGCATTTTGGCCGTCACCATCTTGGTTTCTGTCCATTGCCAAGTTGCTTTTTTGCAACCAGAAGTGACACGAGAGGGTGGAGCTAAGTACAACCAAAAGCTGAATAAGACATTTTAGATGACCAAAATGGTTAGAATTAACTTTCATGAACTCGAAACACACTGTGAAAGGTTTAAAGTTGTAAGACGAAAACAAGGACAACTCCCAGACGGGACAACGCCGTGGTAGCGACCTGTCAAACACAATGTAGCCACGCCCTAAAGCATACCCTGCTTTATGGTCTATTTGACGCTAAATGGGACCATAATTTACTAAATGAAGATCATGCTGTATTGAAGAAGACTTGAAACTAGCGATTGAGACCATAAACTCTTGTTTACAATGTTTACTGAGGTAATAAATCAAGTGAGAAGTAGGGTCATTTTCTCATAGACTTCTATACAATCTGACTTCTTTTTGCAACCAGAGGAGTCGCCCCCTGCTGGCTATTAGAAAGAATGTAAGTTTGAGGCACTTTAACATTGGCTTCACTTCTCAGATTTGGAGGTTGCTCACTGCTGCAGTCTCATTTTAGCATGAGGTAATCCCTATGTATCATGGCCTATAAATAATTATAATACAATTTATTTGTATAGCACCTTTCATACAAGTAATGCAGCACAAAGTGCATATGAATGCTATAATACTAAATGCCAGATCATTTTCTGTTATGCTCAAAGTTTTTATCATTTTTTCCAAATCAAATCTATAGCATTTTCCATAATATGATCAGCGATGCACATTAGGGGGGAGGGAAGAATCACAGCACATGTCTGTCAGTGGATTATCCTGTGGAATTCAAACAGGAAGTTGTAGGTTGTGTGTTTAGTGTTCATTAACCCAGCAGTCAAAAAGCAGCTCTTGCACAACCAGTTTTCTGCTGACAAAAGTGCATGTGTACTGAAAGTCCTGCTGCATAGGGCAGTGTGCAGAACTGCATGAAGACAATGTGACAAACATCTGATGCTGTTTAATAAACCATAAAATTAAATTTTTTTGGTTAAAACTGCTGACCCAGTTTATTCATCAGTGCACATGAGTACGTACAGGCTGCAGCAACTCAAGGGTCATATTTTGCCAGGAAATGAGGTAAGCAAAAAACTTATAATAGATATAAAATAAAATAGAATGTTTATTATATAGAATAGAAGATTATATTCAATATGTTGTATTGTACTGTGTACTGTATTTCATAGCAACTATGAACTCTGTGGCTGAGCAGATATTTTGGGAGAGAGGCTACAACAGGAGCCGTCAACAGTTCAGCCACTGCATTGAACATTTTACAAAACACATTTGATTTAATATTTGTTTAAATTTGGAATGTAAAATCTTATATCCAGGGTTTTTATTTATCAGTCAGATGCTATTATTAGTATTAACAACTAACTTGTACTGTAGCTAGTAGAGGTAATTCTGTAAGGGATAATGTTCAACGAGGTGTTGGAGGGAAGGAGGGAGATATCTTTTTTTTGTAACCAGCGCATTAATTTGAAACGGTGAACAGACAGTTTCACTGGAACTACTTAGTAGGTGTACATTAACAGGAACTAATGGACACCCTGCAGCCAATCAGAACTGAGTATTTACCCAGACCATGGTATAAGTTCTGTTATTCTATTATCTTTTTTTCAGTATTTCAAATTTCAATAGATGAGAGAAAACTATAAATCTGCATAAAAAAAGAAATCAGCATTATCATCTCTTGTATTCTGAAGCAGGATTTTCACTCTGCATTCCCAAATAACTCCCACATATTGCTTCAACACATGAAGGTTCTCTCTTCAACTAACTTTTCATTACTGATGAAGGAAGCAGAAAACAGAGTATATATAACAAAATACTCCTATATGCCATATTAGTTTTTGACATGGTCATTGTCTGAAAACTTTGATAGAGCTGTTTAAGATGGGGTGTTAAAGTGTTTATCTTGTCAATTTGGAATAAACTGCCAAAGATAGTGCAAAATTGTCTGAATTCAATGTCGCTTTAACAAAATTAGGCCCGTATAAATATGTTTTTGCCAGTAGTCAAAAAAGTATTTGTGATATTTTAAATATTGTGGTGTAATGGGATTTCTTCAGATTTGAGCAGATGATTGATTTAAAGTAGAGGTAGACTGATTAATCGGTCAAACCGATTAATCGGCACTGATAAGGTGTTTTACAAACTATCGTCAACCTCTAATTTAAAGTTTTACTTTCTTCTTCTGTAGATCACAGCAATGGCAGGCCCTGCTAGTCCCCTGACCACCCATGTGCTGAACACTGCAATGGGTGTCCCTGGCTCGAACATGGCCCTCAGTCTCTATCGACAAGACCCCTCCACTAACGCCTGGAGTTTGATAACCTCTGGGTAAAAACCTGAGGACAACAGTCATAAGCAAAATACCACACACATAGTCCCAAAGTATGCTCACAGGAAAATCTCAAATATTACCACTGGATAATGTATATTTCCATTCATAGGTCTCGAATCCTATTTTGTCTCAACAGGACCACTAATGCTGATGGACGTTGTCCAGGACTCATCACAAAAGAAATGTTTACTTCTGGTGTGTACAGAATGCGTTTTGAGACTGCTCAGTACTGGGAGAGTATGGGAGAGACCAGCTTTTACCCGTATGTTGAGGTGAGGAAAGTGTTAAAAGTGTTATGTGCTGACATGGTAACATCTTCAGCTTCCATTGTTAGGCGTAATGCTGCTTTACTTGCTTGTGGCGTTACCATATTTTTGTCTCTAGATCAGTGAATTTTTTATCTTGTATCCCCATTTAAGCTGTCATATGATGCTGTTGACAATCCTGACTAACAGAACTTGTAATTGTTGATCTATTTTGTTTGCAGATTGTCTTCACTATAAATGACCCAGGCCAAAAGTACCACATCCCTCTGCTCCTGAGTCGTTTCTCTTATAGTACGTACAGAGGGAGCTAGAGATCCAGTGTGATCAACCTCCATCTATCTGCTGTCTAACACATCCCAGACAG
Source organism: Adelosebastes latens (assembly GCA_916700685.1). Taxonomy (NCBI): domain Eukaryota; kingdom Metazoa; phylum Chordata; class Actinopteri; order Perciformes; family Sebastidae; genus Adelosebastes; species Adelosebastes latens. Next base: position 20,567 of record CAKAKR010028270.1, on the reverse strand, counting down.
AGGCAACTCCACCAAGAACATTCATCCCAGCACCAGCTGAACTGTCACACACCTGTGACAAGACACAATGCTCCATTTGAATGATTCTTCCCTTTAAATAATGATACTGTATTCAAAACTTGTTTGCGATTAAACAAACCATATTTACTCATATACACTACTTATTAGGCTATATAATATCTAACGCCTATTAAGACATACAATGTCTTAATAAACTAAATGAGGTGTTTGCTGTCAAATGATTTTCTTTTGTCAACCTGCATGTAAATCCACCGGCTAGTTTTTTTTTCAAAACATCTGCACTCTCTCTGTATTTTATATTAAATGAAACTGACAAACATTTACATTTTGTATGAATACCATTAAAGGATATGTGCGCTGTTCTCAAAAAAACATTACAAAACCCTGTCAATTACTCAAGTAAAAGTAGGCTATGGATAATGATATCTGGTACTGTTCATTGCATTAAATGTCAACTTGTGGAACAACATCAGCAACAAGTCTCCTTCTGTCCAAACCAACAGACGGGCACTATGCAGTTTGTGCATACAACTGATTATCAGTTATAAATAATAATTGCCTTCCTCTGTGAAGCCTCACAAGCATTAACCAGAAAAGAGACAAAACTAATTAAACAAAAATTACCAACAATCAATAAAACGAGCTATGAACACAATGGCGCCTGAAACTTATTTTAGAATGGAGAGTATAACTAAACATCACAGCAGACAATGTGGACATGTAAACAATATGAACTCCACAGCGGCTGCAGCCAGTAACACACATATTACTGCAAAGGAGAGACAGTTTCTGGAAAGTTCAGCAGTGTGTTGTTGTACTCACCTGTCTGAAGGGCACCCAGCAAGTCCTGAGCACCAGGAAGTCCCCCACAATCTGCTCCAGGTTCAACTTCATTCATTCTCAAAGCATATACTGGGTCCACCTGGCGCCTCTCTGTCCCAGGATAACCAGTCCACTCTGCCTCTCTGGTCCCACTGCGCAGTGTGGACGCAGAAGTCTGATCCACCATGAGCATGTTATCATTTAGCATGTTAGCCAGACCCAGCATGCCCCTACTGTACAAGTCACAAACATTCTGGGTGTGTCACTTGGGCGTTATATAGCAAGAAGGTGCATTAAATCAGTCGTTAATAAAACTTAACTTAAACTTAATTAAGATAGATGCAGCATTTTTTAACTATGCCGAGGTACAAAAATACTAATTAGAACCACAACCCCTGTGTGATCATTAATTTGATTGTGCTTGAAGTGGTCCCCGCCCGTGAACTCGGCGGTCCGTGGACGCAACATTAATAACCTATCATTTCCGGTGTCGCCTCTCTGGACCGGACATGGAACTGCCCTCCTGTGGCTGCAGCTGTTGATTTATCTCCTTTCTGCTGTTCCATTGTCACAGTTTATCAGGACTTTTTTTTTTTTTTTTTTTTTATACTTTATTTTTTCCCTTTTTTGAGTTTTTTTTCATATATGCAATTTACAGTTCGTAATTACAACAGTTTATAAGCCAATTTTGAAGTAGTTGAGCTTATAGACAAACTCATTAAGTACACTAGAGAAAACAACTTCAACATTCAAAATTGAAATAAAATTAAGAAAATAAATAATAATAATAATAATAATAATAATAATAATAATAATAATAATAATAATAATAATAATAATAATAATAATTATAAAAAGAAAAAATAGAGTTAAAAAACGCAAAAAAACCCAATAATAATACAAAAATAAGAGAGTAATAATTAATTAAATAACAAATAAGTTAATAATAATATCAGGACTTTTTCATGTGTCTTTTATTTTTACTCTGTTACGGATGCGACTTGAAATATAGCTTAGTAAAATTACAGAATTTTTAAGATATACAAAAAAGTACAAGTACACAAAAATGACATTGTTACAGTAACGAGAGTAAATGTAATCTGTTACTTCCACCCCTACTCAACCGTATTACATATTGGTCAAAATATTGAATAAATCGACCTATAATACGAGAAATCATACATCTGAAATATAATGAACATTTATTTGATATATTTCCACACAAATTCATAAATCTGTCCAGTAAGAGTCTGTGGAGTGGATTTGTGGAATGGGTTAGGTGATGGGTTGAAGCGGAGCACAAATATAAATCAATTTAAAAAGCTATACAAAAAATAAATTTTTGGGAGGTACAGTATATGGATGAGGAAGAGTTGTGATAAGGGTTGTGTTAAGGGTTGGTTTATATCTACTTTTTTAACTCCGGATGGATATGTGGATTTTGTATCTGTTTTTATTTATTTTTATGTTCGAAATAAAGTCATTCATTCATTCAGAGTACACTCGCGCCCAAGGGAAGAAATGGTCATGGATTAAACCAAACACTCCATAGAATAGGCAAGCACCCAACTGGACTATGCACGCACTGTAATAAACCGTAAACAGTCAAGCATGTTCTTATAGAGTGCAACAAATATGACAAAGAAAGAAGGGAATTGCTATCAGGAGTAGATGATGGAAATATTCTAATGGGGAATCTGTGAGGAAAGACATCTAAGAAAGTACACAATCTTCTAATTAATTACTTAAGGGCAACAGGACTAATGGAGAGAATTTCATTATTATTATTATTATTATTGTTATTATTATTAATAATTATTAATTTTATTTTATTGTTGTTGTTTTTTTTTATTATTTATTTATTTATTTTATTTATTTATTTATTTTCCTGCCAATCTACTGCTCCAAAGTCCAGTCCAGTAGGTGGCGGTAATGCACCTATAAGCTGGTTTGCCAACAGCCAATAAACACAAAAGTAGTGTGATCCTTCCACTCTGTGCTCGATTGCTTCACCCTGAGTGTTGGATCGTTTTTCCTCCATGTTGATTACACTCCCCTGTACTAGGTAGGGCCTTGCCTCTCTGATTGGAGTATAGGACACATTTTATCACATTACCTCATCCTTTTTCAGTCCTCTAGCTCCACATTACTACTGTAAACCATGGAAGACGAAGAATTAAATGCCATCAGGCGGCAGAGGATGTCGGAGCTGCAGGCACAGCACGGGGTAAGAAATAAACATGAACATAAAAATGAGCTGTGAAGCGTGTTTCAGGCCGCCTTTATAAGGAGCTAACTATGAGCTAGTGTGGCTAAACTAGACACCACAACTCATCTAATGTAGCTGTCACTCAGAGGATATACTTAGCCCACTGCTGAGAGTCGTGCTCAATGTTAAATTAACTGTATTTAAGTCAGTAGTTAGATTAAATCCCAGTAATAACCAACATCATCTCACTGGCATTGTTAGCTTTGCATTGACTAGACAGCTCACACCCCTCCATGACAATGACAGTGTTTCTGGCCACATTCACAAGTACACAGTAGACTGGAGACCTTATGTTGGGGTTGGGATTATCTGTTATATTTCTATTAAGTGAGAAGGCAGGACAGTTTCATTAACACAAGTGTTTCTTTACTAGCCACATAATAAAACCCTGCCACCATATCATGGTTTTGTTATAGCATTAAATGCATATAAATGCATTTATGAATTGCATTTATACAAAATCATATAACAAAGTAGTTACCTTTTACTATTTGTTAATGTTTCGTCATAAATGCATTTATACTATAACAAAACCATGATATGGTGGCATCCTGTATGAATAAAATGTGAAATATGGCTTTCTTGAAGCTGATTTTTTATCAGTGTAGTCAACTAAATAAACACAGTAAATTGTACACAATACACACATTTTGATGTATGTATTAAATAGAAGAAAGAAGAATAAATGTTCTGGACTTATTACAGTCCACCAACCTTTATCAAGGTGGACACAGACATTCAATGTAAGATAGGATATACTTTATTGTCCCACAGGGAAATTTGTCTTGGGCTCTATAGGCCACTGCATCACACAACATACCAAAGTCACAATGTACACATTCACAAGTACACGGTAGATTGGTGACCTTAGTTGGGGTTTGGATTATCTGTTATATTAAGGCAGGACAGTTTCATTAACACAAGTGTTTCTTTACTAGCCACATAAAAAACGAAACATTAACAAATAGTAAAAGATAACTACTTTGTTATATAATAATAATAATAATAATAATAATAATAATAAATAATAATGATAAACTTTATTTGTATAGCACCTTTCCAAACATAGTTACAAAGTGCTTTACATAAGTTAAAATAGTGCAAACGTCAAGATAAAGACATCAAGATATGACTGTAATACATGTATTTATACTATAACAAAACCATGATATGGTGGCATCCTGTATGAATAAAATGTGGAAAATCTGGCTTTCTTGAAGCAGATTTCAATCAGTGCATTCAGGTAGTCAACTAAATAAAACACAGTAAATCGTACACAATACACACATTCGGATATATGTATAAAATAGAAGATGAAGAAGAAATGTTCTGAACTTATTTCCATTGTTGTCCCATAGTGTTTGTACAGTCCACCAACCTTTATCAAGGTGGACACAGACATTCAATATAAGATAAGATAAGATAAGATATACTTTATTGTCCCACAGGGAAATTTGTCTTGGGCTCTAGGCCACTGCATCACACAACATACCAAAGTCACAATGTACATACACGCATAAAACATGGATCATACATACACTCATGCATGAACGTGCTTAAATTCACATGTTGAGTGTGAGACAGTAGTTCTTTAAAATAATAAAAAGTAATGAAAGACAATAGTTTAAAATACTAAGACCAGGTATAATCATGCCAGATAATAAATAATCAATTTACAATATATTAGTTCTCTATAAAATCATATCATATGTCAATCAATGTCTGACTAAATAATTATGAGAAAATAGGAACTAAAAACTAGGAATTATAATCATGTGAATAGTTGCTAAACTTTTTCAGGAAGCAGAAGGTGGAAGGTATCTTAGACACCCAAATACATCTCATCATAAAAGGGAACAGTTGGAGGACATTATTCAAGGTGCAAACATATATGTATTAAAAGGTCAAAACAATACTGTACATTATGATATCCATCCAGATCAAGATCTATGTAGATAATCATCTATAGCTAATGAACTTGCAGATGTGAAGTGGATAGATATTGGTGACGCTATTCTAAAAGATAGTAAGACATGAGAACATGAGTCTAGAGAGATGTTACTTAGCTCCATCTGTGCTCCATGTCTTGAACCAATGGGGAAACTCATTTTGACAATCATAAGGTAGTTTGTGAGGCCATTAACAAAGTTAAGGGAATATTGGGCTGGTATGAAATCCTTTTCCTAATCAGTTATACATCCTCCAGTTAGCTAAATGCAGAAATACAACCAAGGCCCTATGTGATGGTGCTGTCTCGCTCATTCTTGCAGGATAATTCAAATAATCAGCAGCAAGGAGAAGAGGCCAAACAAAGGTAAGATGTGTTATTCATTTAAAGCATACATTTATCGTATAGTGATTACATCTTAAGTTAAAGAACTACTATGCACTGACCAACCAGTGTTCTGATGGCTTGACAGTTTAATAAACATATTTTCTGTTTTCTTTTTACTGGTCTCCAAACAATAGGAGGTAGTGCTGATATGGTAATATTACTTTTTATTCACAGAGATACAGACATGAGGAACTCTATATTGGCTCAAGTTCTCGACCAGTCTGCCCGTGCCAGATGTAAGTGTGCTCTCAGATTTATTGTTTAGCCTATTAAAAATTATGCTCTTGTACGTAGGTGCGACACTATCAGAACGGTATCAGTAAAAAAATAAAAGGTAATGCCTGCACATTACTCAATGTTGTCCATTTTGACCTGACGAAGTTCCAAGTGGGATCAAAATGTAGTCAGGCGTTACCTTTTTCTTTACTGAGCAATACACCTGCCATAAAATAGTTGCATCCACTAGCAATGCTGGAGTATATGCATCATATGGGCGTAAAAGCTCACACTAACATTGACAGAGAACGAGCCTTACCCAGCATGCCGTTCGGCGGTGTAACAGTTGTTAGGTGGTCCCCTCTCAATACACTACACAGAGTGTGTACATAACACACTTCTAATAAATATGTCCCATAGATCTCAAGCTCGCACTCGACACTGCACTTCCTTGGTTCCTCAGCAGCAATACACCCGCCAAGTGTGAAGTCGATTGGATGAACGGTTGTTGAGAAAATCGAAGGACATACATGCAGACAGACAGACGAGAGACTCTTACGTTTTAGTGAAACGAGCAGAAATGGGTGAAAAACAATAATACAAAAATTTGTGTGAAAATCGGATTGTAAATATTCCAAATGATGAGAGGAACACACGTTGTAAAAGCTGTTATAAGCTTGCCACTGTATATAGCAAAGTCACCACCGGCAGGCAGCAAGTTTCTATTCACTCTAATGAAAGTGTCATAAAGGATTTATCTAAGACATGTAAGGCTGCTCTCACTGAGTTTTCAAAAAACGCCCAGTGCTTCATTCAAACTATATTGTGTGCTGAATAGGTTGTGATACACCTATAAATGCCCCTCGCATGTGAACACAAGGTGGTAAAATAATTTTCTTTTTTCAGTGAGCAATCTTGCTTTGGTTAAGCCGGAGAAGGCCAAGGCAGTTGAAAACTATCTCATTCAAATGGCTCGTTTTGGAAAGTTGGGAGGAAAGGTGAGACGGTGACCTCTGCTCTGATGCTTGAAGCACTAATGTTGATTTTCTTCCACATGCCAGCACTGCAATTAATGGATTTTCTCTTTTATCAGATTTCGGAGTCGGGCTTGATCGAGATTCTAGAAAAAGTCAGTCAAGAAACAGATAAGAAGACGACCGTCAAAGTAAGTTCCACTGAAGTGTCACCTGTGTTTGATTCATTATCAGTCACTGGTCCATCTTACATCTTTATGCTCTGTACTTGTCAGTTCAACAGGCGGAAGGTGATGGACTCAGATGATGAGGATGATTAACTTTAAACGGGAGCACTGGAACAAGCCAAGAAGTCGGGAGAGGTTATGCTTTACTGGGACTCTGATACTATTTTTGACCTGTTAGCTGAATCCTGGGATGCCACACTAGCTCCTGTGTGTCTCTGGAAACTACATTTACCAAGAGAGAAGAACAAAGTGGAGCTGACGTTGTGGCATAAGTGGTGACATCTTAGGTGCTCTTTTGCGATCTCTTTTAAATCAAGTTGTTACAGATTTGCTCTGCTTGTGTTGTACCCCTGACAGCTCACGGCACTGTTTGACTCCTCTAGTCCTTCTCAGTAGTTACTCTTTTTTTCTTCTTTATTTTCAGCATGTTTGACTTCTGTTCTTCAATCACAAGAAGCTAGATAAAATGCAAAATGCACTGCTGCTGATGCATTACATCTAGACTGTTCTGTGAATACAATACATTGCTCTCTATTCAGAGCCATCATCCCATTAACTGTGGATGTTGCAATTCATTTTTTTTCCTTTTTCTGACATGTATATTATGGGTTTAAATAAAAAAATAAAAAAAAGCCTTAAATTCAAATGTTTGTTTTTCTAGTGAACCATTTCTAAAATGTTCAGTTATTATATGAACAAGTGTTCAACCTTTTTGAAAAGGTTTCTATTTGGGGTTTTTCCACATGTTCCTTAGGTCAAGGCACTCAATTATCACGGTTGTGACTATGCTCAATGCTAGAGCAGAAAAGCTTTGCAGCATCATCACATGGTATCCTCACCACCATAGAAAAAGTTGACTTACTGTTTCTTTATGGATGATTGACTATTTCTGCTGAATCAACAGTTTCAAGAGTTTACAGATTGACAAATGTATCCAAATACCTTTCAAATAAAAAGCATGAAGAAGAAACATGACTTTATTTTGTATGTGTAAGAAATGCTCTGTATCAAGTCCAATAACACTAGAGCTAATAAGCAAGCTTTGCTTTTACAATTAACATGTAGTAACAAGCCACAGTTGAATAACAATAGGAAATACTTTTATAGCTGTTGCATCACCCTGAATTAGTTAGTTGGAGTTAGCATGGCTTCACAGTCAGCATTCATTTTTACAAACACTACAATTTAGTCATACTTTTAACTTGCATCATTGCTTTGCACTTTTGTGTTCCTGCATTGCCAAGTGGAAGAGGAGAGACATCTAATTCTGCAAGAAAAGGACCTTATCACCATCGTTGGAAGGAGTTTTCAAATACTTTATTTAAGAAAAGTGTAAAAATACTCCACGACAAAGGACTGCTTTTAAAAAGTTTACTTAAGTAAAGGTAAAAGTAACCAAGTATTATCTGCAACATGTACTTGAAGTATCAGAAGTAAACTGATACTCCTGACGGTGTATTAAATAAATTAAGTGTAAAATTGCCGATATGTCTTGTTTGTTCGTTGTTACTGATAGAGAGTTCAATCATCCAATCCACCAAACAACTCAAAACAAGAGTCACTTTCCACAGGACAATACACTGTTTACCATTGGCAGAGCATTATGGCAATTTTTTCTTGGGCGCTACCCACATAATCAGCTGTGCTGCTCATCCCATAAATGCATGATCCATACAAATTGGACATCATTGTGAAGGTAAATAAACAGGCTTTCCAACCATGTAAAATAAAATGACCATTAGCATTGTAACAACAGAGAAATAATCGACCAAACACAAGTTTCCAAACTTTTTTTCCCAGTTTATATACTGTCATGTACTGCTTAGTTTAATGTATAGCAATGCATCTCATGAGGTCATCAAAATGTGTGTACAATGTGTCTCTGAAATGAATTGGAGTTGAAGTAATAATTAGTACAAAATAGAAATACATTACCTTAAAATTGCACTGAAGTACTACAAAACTGTGTATCACACTGAATTAAACATTTTTACTAGTACTTATCTTACTACAGCTTTCAATATACAATTGCAATATCTACAGTCAGTTTTATTTATTTATTTATTTTAAAATTTTAGTTCATAATCACAATATACTTTCCCTAGGCCAGGGGTCAGCAACCTGCGGCTCCGGACCCACATGTAGAAGAGCCAGTGGCTCCCTTTGGATTTATAAAAATGGAAATGAATAACTGTTTTTTGTTTACATTTTCATTTTTATTTATCACTGTTGTAGGTCTATGGTACGGGGGTACGATGGAGTGTTAGGGCCACATTGAGGGAAAAAAAATACATCTGAGATTATGAGAATAAAGTCATAGGTTTACGAGAAAAAAAAGTCGTAATATTACAATAATAAAGTCAAAGGTTTACGAGAAAAAAGTTGTATCATTACGAGAATAAAGTCATAATATTATAAAGTAGTAATTTTACGTGTTATTTTCTTTTTTTCTTGTAAAGTTATGACTTAATTCTCGTAATATTACAACTTTTTTTTCTTGTAAAGTTATAACTTAATTCTCGTAATATTACAACTTTTTTTCTTGTAAAGTTATGACTTTATTCTGGAAATCTCCTATTTCTTTTCCCTCAATGTGGCCCTAACAATCCGTAGTACATTGTCTCTTTGGCCCTCACTGCATTAGATATACAGTATATATTATATACTTAGACCATAAACTGTGTTACCTTCATCACAATGCTCAAATGTTTTGCAGCTCCAGACAGATTTATTTATTTATTTTTTGCCTAAAATGGCTCTTTTATTAGTAAAGGTTGCTGACCCCTACCCTAGGCTGTTATATGGATTTTCTAATTCATATAATTTTCATATAGACTTGAATAAACCCCAGAGATACACTGAGCCAACCACCTGGTGGTGTGGGATGGTCTCAGCCTTGACCCCATTTTCGCACCATGTGGTCAGATGATCTCTGATTGGCTGTTCCTACTGTTGAATCAAAACAGCTCGACTCTGATTGGTCGAGAGATTAGTCACATGTTCAATACCAGCCAATCAGGAGACACCTTGAGGAAAAGTTGTACCTACAGTGTTAGCCAGCTAAACTGTCACTGCTAAACACGAGAGGAGACTGGCACATTTGTGTATTTCTGAGTATTCAGGTACAATTTTATCAATACTAAACATTGCTTTACATACAGCTATGCCTGGCGATAGTATGGACAAGCCAAACACAGTTACATGCACCGCTCCTGTGAATATAGCTGTCATCAAGTACTGTAAGTATCTGTGTGTAGTAGGTTTGTAGCTTTAGGACTTTATGGTGTATTGATGTCTCACTGAATACTTGATGTACTCATTGTATTAATCTGATAATATATGCACCTTGTATAAAACTCACTTTCTTTTTAGGGGGCAAGAGAAATGAAGACTTAATTCTACCCATTAACTCATCGTTGAGTGTCACATTGCATCAAGACCAGGTACTTAAAGTAAACATTGCATCGTCATCACACTATGAGTCTTGTGTTTGTAGGGATACAAGCTTTTCAATGTGCTTTTCAACGTGTTGTTGCTTCTGTCCTACAGTGAAGAGCTGTGCGTTTTCCTGCCATCATATAAAGACTAAAGTGAAAAGAGAGGCTAATCCACTCCTGCTTCTCATTATAGCATATTTGTGTTAACTGTAGTTTAAGCTTGGGTGGTCAGTCATGAAATATTTAGAGTCACTTGTGCTATTTCATGCATTGTGTGAACCCAGTCTGGCAAAACTATGTACTAGTAGTGACATGTCATCATATCATCTGCTGTTGAAATGTGCCTGGATGATGGGTAACATAAATGGTGTCATATATGATAAGATAAGATAAGATAAGATAAGATGAACCTTTATTAATCCCTGGGGGGAAATTCAGGTGTCAAAGCAGCAAAGCGCAGATACAGAGGTACAGGTGTACAAAAAGATTATAAAACAATAAATAGAAATACAGAATATACATAGTGAATGAACATAGTGAATGGACATAGCGTGTACCGTCAATCAATAAAAAAAATGTAGTGCACAATAAATAGATGTAATATGTGCAGTCTATAAAATGGTATATGGGATGTAGTGTAAAGTAAGTTTAAAGTTTAAAGTGCACCAGTGGTTAGGAGAGGTGGTTGCAGGTAGTGCGGATAGATGCAGATAGATGATGTGAAGACCTTGAGGCTAAACTTTCTTAATCTAGCTTTGTAATAGTGATAAGATAGCTACAATTTGTTATTAGATCTGTCTCGTCTTCCTCTTTCTATTCAGCTGAAAACAACTACAACAGTTGCAACCAGCAGATCATTTCAGGAAGATCGAATATGGTTAAATGGCAAAGAGGAGGACATAACCCATCCACGACTACAGTCCTGTCTGAGAGAGAGTGAGTCCTGTCTGGTTTCTTCTTCTTCTTCTTCTTAGAAAGCAGAGAGGACAACAACTGGGAGTTAGAGAGAGCGCAGGCCACGGTGTCATTTTTCTTGTATTCTGTATTTAGTTCGACGACTAGCAAGGAAGAGACGTAATGACGGGGACTCTGCTTTGGATTCGACTTGTTTGTCTCACAAAGTCCACATCTGCTCTGTCAACAACTTCCCCACTGCTGCCGGGCTCGCCTCCTCAGCTGCTGGATTCGCTTGTCTAGGTGAGTGTGTGTGTATCACACTAATGACATCAGAGTACTCATTTTATTGAACAGCTGCTTCTCATCTTAGAGAGACCTATATTGTGTTGCCTGTGTTCTTCAATATATCATGTCTATCTCACATTTGATACACTGCTCTTACGCCCTCTTTCGTCTCTTTGAGTTGCAGTTTACAGTCTGGCCCGGGTTTTTGGCGTAGAGGGGGAGTTGTCTGGGATTGCTCGGCAAGGCTCAGGCAGTGCATGCCGTAGTATGCATGGAGGGTTTGTTCAGTGGATCATGGGACAGAAAGACGATGGCAAGGACAGTGGAGCCCAGCAGGTGGAGCCAGAGACTCATTGGCCTGAGCTCAGGATCCTTGTACTAGTGGTAGGTCGGTTTATGTGTGTTTGAGAGCAAGACTCATAGAATGATGTGAGTCAGTTATGTCTTGGCACATTTGTGCTCTATTGTGAAACCCACATACTATTTTTACTTCTATAAATGACAATATCTTGTGCAACATGTATCTTCTATCACATCATCTTGAATAGTGCATAAAATGTACACTTTACATTATGTCAGGTGTAATTAATGCACTTTTTCACAGGCCAGTGCAGAGAGGAAGCCAGTGGGCAGCACCTCTGGGATGCAAACCAGTGTACAAACAAGCTGTCTCTTAAAGGTACTTTGTTCACTTACATTAATTAACATTATTCAATGTACCAACATTACTGTCAATACTGTTAAAAGTGGAGATTAGGTTAATTTACACTGTATTTAAAGCTATAACTAAGCTATTAACTTATTCTTACTCACAAGAGTGTTTATGTCAATCTTTTCTGTTTGTGTGTAGCACCGGGCCGAGTCTGTCGTCCCAGGCCGAATGGTGGAGATGATTAAAGCGGTGCGAAGAAAGGACTTTGCTGCTTTTGCTGAACTAACCATGAAGGACAGTAACCAGTTCCATGCAACCTGTCTTGACACATACCCTCCTATCTTCTACCTCAACAATGTGTCTCAACGGGTTATCAGTTTGGTGCATCGGTATAACCGACACTACGGCGAGACAAGGGTGAGCAACTTTACACTTCTGTTTCTGAGAAAGAGCAGGCAAATATATATGTAGTAGTCTTCTAGTGTTGGACAACTGTGTATTTACCTTTTTTTTTTTAAATACTAGGTACAGCATTATGACACAACAATAACACAACTCTGATAGTAAAAGAAAGCTGAAAATGTTACCTGATGGATTAAGTGTCAGTTTTCTACATAATGAAAAACAGTAATGAATGAAAACATGGCTGCTTTTAAGCTTAAAAAATCACTCAAAAAATGTGAAATGGCAGTCAGTTATGCAGTACATAATTTGCAGTTAATGGAGCTAAAACATGTAAACTACAAACATACTTTAAAAGTTCTCCAGATAATTTGTCTGCGGTCATACAGTGTGTATGTCTTATAATAATGTACTCCATAAATTATGTATAACTGAAGCATCCCTCCTTCTCTTTCTTGTTTCTTTCTTGGGTTAGAAATTTGCCTCAGTTCATGCAGCTGAATTTCTGAGATGGTGAAATGAAGATGTGAAACTTGTGGGGTGGTTTTCAAAATCTTTATATAGCGGTCACAGTCTGTTTGTTCCCCTCTAGGTGGCCTACACCTTTGATGCAGGACCCAACGCTGTGATCTACACTCTACAGCAGCACGTACCCGAGTTTGTTCAGGCAGTTCAACACTTCTTCCCCCCAGAGACCAACGGAGGACAGTGAGTCGACAGTTACCAGACTTACTTAGCTTTAGCTGACATACAAACTAATTTATCTAGAAATATAATTCATATACATAAACACACAATAATAGATGGTGTTTTTTGCCTCCAAATAAGCTGTGTTACACTGTCTTTTAAGGTGTGTTTGCTTCAGCCTCTTTTGAAATGAGTCATCAAATGTTTCTTCCTTCTCTGCAGGTTTATTACAGGTCTTCCTGTTAACCGAGTTGCTCTTTCTGAGGAGCTGATACAGGCCATTGGTCTGGAGCCCATGTCAAAGGGAATAAGCTACATTATTAGTACAAAGGTACACACATATGCAATCACTCTGTAGCTCAGTTGTTTTATGAGTTTACTTTACCAACAGCAATTGTTTTTGATTTATATGTCTTGGTGTGTCTATCTTAATGCTGCACAGTATACAGAAGAAAGATGTGATATATCAAATGTCAGATTGCGAGACACGTTTGAATTTATGTCCACATTTCCTTTGAGCGCGCCCTTACGTAAATATTGTGTTGCACTACTTCAGTTGAAAATTGTGGCACATGGTAGTTCCTCTGCTTCACTGATGTTACACTAATGAGATTATCCTGTCTTTGACCTTAGACTTTTTTATTAAACAGCACTTTTCATTCACGTTTAGACTTTATTAGAACAAGCTTTTCAATTACATTTTTACACGTGAATACGCAGACACACTTACAGGGGATGAGTTCTTTTGTATGATGATCTTTTCTTGTTTTGTGTTCAAGGCTGGACCAGGCCCTCGTGTTGTGGAGGATCCCACTCAGCATCTGCTTGGCTCTGATGGGTTGCCTAAGAAAACTGTGTGATGCCCTGCAGCCCTAAACGGACAAAGTTCCACTGAGCAATAATGAAGCCAGTTCAGCAGAGATAAAATTCTGCATTAGTCATATATAACTAGGTTTTTACAAATCACAGCAACACCAGACACCTTCCTTACCGCTGTGGATGTTAATATGTCTTCCTTTAATTATCAAGCTGTACTGGTGTGCCTCTCCTCATCTCTGTGTTGCTCATGTCTCAGCATCTACAGGTAGATACTGTTTTAGAGGTATTTTACTAATGGGTTCAGTCGTCGACTTGTGTTTGACTTTGAGGTCTAAATCAAAAGACACGCTGGCATTGCTCTTGTCTTGAGCAATGCACTGAACTATAAACACAGTTTGTCACTGCAGCTGACCTTGTGCTCTCGGCCCTATCTGAGCTCATGCTTGTGCCTACGAGGCTTTGAATTTATGTATGTGTTTAAGGAGGGTGTTATAATTATGGTCGATTTAATTTTGTTTTCATTTTCATCTTGTGAAAATGCAATTTCAGACATACAGTACAGTAATTTCAGACATACAGTACAGTTCTTAAATTTGGTCAATTTTACTCTGTAACATTAAATAAAATATATTTTAGTCAATATAATTGTTTCTTGTTTTGTCTTTTGCCATTTCCAGATTCAAGCTTTTTTGAAGATTTTTTTTGTCAGGAACAGGCAAGACAGTCTGCCTAAAAGAAGGAAAAGAAACATTAAAGGGACAGTGTGTAAGATTTGGTGGCATCCGGTGGTGTGGTTGCAGATTGCAACCTACTGAGTACCCCTCCGCTCACCCCTCCCTTTCTAAGTCTGCGGTAACGTGAGCCGCTGAGTGCTAAACCGGTGTAACGCCATTCATCTCGCTCAGAGGCCATCCTTACCATAATAACACTACTTTAGGAGCAACGGAACTCAGGCGGCGGCTGGCAGTACCACAGTTTTGCACTCTGCAGCTGCTCACGTTACCGCCGTTTCACAAGCGTGTCGAAGAACTACGGTGGCCTTCAGGTAACATAAAACCAGGAAAGTCTCTTTCTGGAGCCAGCGTTTGGTTTGTCCGTTCTGGGCTACTGTAGAAACATGGCGGACTCTGTGAAGAGGACCCGCTCCCTATGTAGATATGAAGGGCTCATAAACTAACGAAAACACAACGATTCTCAGTTTCAGGTGATTATACACTAATGAGTTATGAATATTATATTCAATTTCTGCTAATAGATCTCCCTACACACTGGCCCTTTAAAAGTTGAAATGTTCACAATGACATATGTCTTATGTGCTCATCGCCTCAGTTATCTACAAAAGCATTCTGGCTTTAGTTCCTTCTTACTTGTCTTCACTTTTAAAAAGGAAAACTGGAAGTCATAATCTTCGTTCTATGGACATTTTGCAATTTGTTGTTCCCAAAGTACGGACTGAATTGGGATTGATTGATCTTCAATTTCTAAACTTAGTTACCTTGAATGAGTTTAAGGCTCTGGTGAAATCGCTGCAGTCCAGGTTGTCTGTGTGCAAGTATTTTGTATGAGCAAGTTTTAATTTTGTTAATGTATGTGTTGTCTTTTACTATAACTGTCTTGCTGCTATCTTGGCCAGGTCTCCCTTGTAAAAGAGATCTTTAATCTCAATGGGACTAACCTGGTTAAATAAAGGAAAATAAAATAAAAATGTAGCACAAGAAGCACTAAAAATGTCCTTTAAAAAAATCCCCTACATGAGTCAGCTATGAAAAGATGAGATAACTTCTTTATCTCTGGCAAAAAAAATGTTTATAAACTATAATAACTTCCTTAACAGGAAAAACAATTAGCAAGAGTTGCATAAGAGACAGAGGCAGTACACCTGCCTGTTTCAGAGCTATTGTACCTGTCTGGTAAGTCTTATGTAGCCCCTCCTCTCCCTCTCTAGTCCTGCTGCACTATTCGGAAATGACGACTGAAATGGGGATTGGCTAACAAACGCCCTGCCTCCCAGCCTACACATATAACACACCTCACATCTCGTAAATAGGTTTTCTTCCTTGTAGAGACAATCAAAGCTGTGAGTCTCTCTCTCTGGTGAGTTCAGCAGTAGTTTGCAGAGGTGCTGTTGAAGTGAACGCGATGGGGAAGATAGAGTGGGCGATGTGGGCCAATGAGCAGGCTCTGGCTTCAGGACTCAGTGAGTATAAAACAAGGTTTCTCTTTAAAAAAAAAAAAGTTTCATAGAAATTACTGTCTGATTAACTTACATAAGCATTTTAATTCAAATAGAATATATTTTTTTATAGCATTATAACTATATTTCAATCAACTGTAAATTCAAACCTGTCTGCATTTCAGAGTCAAGTCGTTATATAAATTTAACATGGGCTCGTCGCTGGTATGTCGTTTTAATTTTTTATCTTCCTGCTTCCTTCTTTCAGTTCTCCTCACTGGAGGAATTGTGGGGGTGGCTGGCGGGTTCAGAGGATGGCAGTTTGCTGCTTATGCTGTGTATCCTTTAATACTTTGCATAAGAGTTTCATCTAAAGAAGTGACACTCAAGTTGTCTCTTTATGAAAATGTTCACTATCCAGAGTCCTGCTTCAAAGATTTTACTATCATGAATCACGACCCTATAAGTGCAGATGTGATTTAGGGGAGTTGAGTAAGTTTAAGACACTACCATTATTTTCTTTTGGCAAGTTAACATTCAAACCTGGCCTTATATTCTATTGAACCAGTATATAATAAGTCTTGTCTACTTCTATTTGGATCATTATAATTTTTTATTGGTAAAAACACAACATAGTAGAAGTAGATTGTTGTCATCTTGCATTTTTGCAAGATTTCCTATCATAGTTATTGTGACTATGTGACTAGTGAGATGAAAACAGCCTTGACAGATAACTAGTGCTGCTGGGGCATTTGTGTGTCTACTTGAGTATCCCAGAAGCAAGAGGGCCAAGGGCACAAGTATGGAGAGAACGTAAGTGATATAGTTTAGTTTTTTTTGCAACATGTAGGCTGTACTTTATTGGACAAGTAATGTAATGATTGCCGTTGAAGCTAATTGACCACTCCTGTGTCTTGTTTTTCACTCAGGGGCCAGTACTGCTTCACCGTGTGTGTGAAATCCTTTGGGCCACTGACAAGGAACTACTATGTCAGAGCATTTTTACACGCTGCGTGAGTTCATTATATCAGCCACTTTCCTTTGCTAAACAGCATTCCTCTCATGCACAGTCTCCAACAAGAGGCAAACGACTTGTTTTTATATTCTTGTGCTCAAATTCCCTCTCTGTCTTTCGTAGAATCTGTGTACCTGGAGGTTTTATGCTTGCTACTGTCCTCGGATGTGTCTGCCTCGGCATTGCCAGCCTCATCTACCTTGTAGTAAGTTGGCAGCTTTTACCGTGTGAATCTCCAGTTATAGCAGGTTAAATATTGTCAACTTTGACAGTTGGCAGAAACAAGGAAATGGCAACAAGGAACAGATTTTTTCATAACTCTGTTGAGCCATGGCCCTGTAGTTGTGAAATCTGACCAGTCAGGGGTGTGCCTGCATGAATTCTTTAACAGAACAAGATGTGACAACCAAAGTTAATAAAGCTTTCCAGGCAGCACAGTTTATCTAATTATAATGATGCATACAACTATGTGTGAACATGTCACCTATCCTACTGTTGTTGTTGGGCTTGGTTTCAGGCACGCGTAACTTGATCTTACTCTACTGACTTGTATTCTTTGTCATCTCCTTGCTTACAGGCAGCTATCAGAGGTGAACACTGGGAGCCCATTCTTCCCAGGAAGGAGGAGATCCGAAAGCCAGGCCCGGACCTGGCGGAACCTCCCCAGAATCCACCACCAAGACCTCCTCCTGAGATGCGCAGGAAACGGGTAGATGACCTGGAGGAAGCAGCCTATGACAACTCCACCTTTGTTAAAGAGTAACCAGTCCATTGTCCCATCCTCTGTACCCCTTCCCCTATACATGTCTGCCTGAGATCTTGGTACAGTTTAACCCATCAAAACCAGTCACAGTGGGACGTCATCAGATTCTGTGAGTCTGGACAAATTAATAGTTTTCTAAAGTTAAGTGACTGGAAGTTGGGTGTGCACCTTCTTACCTCAACCTGCAGAGAAGTACCTTGAAAACAGTGAAAATTATTCTTAGCAATAATTGAGAATTCAAAGAAGGATGTGTGAAGTGAATTTTATTTTGAAGGAGAAAAAAAAAAAACATGCCACTGAAGATAAACGCATATGTTATAGCTGCTAAGTGGCAACCAAAAACAAAAGTTGTCAAAAGTCAAAAGACTGTAGGTGATGTTGGCATTTTTACTGCTGTTATAGAAGTTATAAAAGAGCAAACCAATACCTGATCTCTGTGCCAATCACCATACTGTATATTTTAAACTGTGTTGCATCCACTGTATTGTGTTGCCATACATAGACCTTACAATATATTGTATTATGTACTTACACTCTGTTCTTAACCCCTGTGTGTTTGTGTATTTCTTGAGGTCAACTAATCACAATACTGTAGGACTATATGGCGCTCTTTGCCTGGATTAAATTGACATATTGGGTTTTGGCTGTATCAGGTTGATATTAAGCATTTATTATTCTTATGTGTATCGTACTGTACGTTGATGTCTTGTAAATAAATCCCTTGTGCCCTTCGAATCATGATCTCTCCTGGGTTTGTATACTTTCTCATGTCTTATTTTACAAGTTTCCCTTCAATGATTACTTTAAGTAATGACATTTGCAACTTCCCCCTTTCGCAAACACACTGGATTTCAAGATATCAGAATTTCCCTCTGTCATCTCAAGGGTTTCCTTTCACTCCTTGTTTGTCACATTGCCATCCTTTGTTGGCTCATGATGGGAAAAAAATGCATCTGACTGGTTGTCAGACAAGTTCTGCATGCTTGTGTCGTTTCTATTCTCTTTCTTTTTGTTGGCTGTTGGTTGATCTGTTAAGCAGCTGTTGTCTGTGTGGATACCAGAGGTACAATGGTACTTCCCCATTTGAGTTTGTGGGGCTGTTACATGTGAGACACACCACCAATGTACAGCACTTATTGGATTTACAGTGTTATTATTATTTATGAATGCTTCTCACAAATACTTCTAAGTAAGATTCATATAGTGTCTTGTATAAAATATGCTTGTTTATTTTTGTTTGTTAGTTTTTTTTACCAATAATCAACACAATAATAATACAATAAAATGTAGTTTTTCTAAATTTAGTGTATTTTCGAGCTTGTGCTGAACTCATAACAATAAAAGTTATTTAAAACTTGCTTGTCTAGTTCAGGCAGTTTTACCCATGATAATGTTAATGTTAATGCTGCCACCTCCTGCTGCATGAAAGAACTACAAATAGACTGAGTTGATGTGGAGCAGTAGCCTATGTGTTTTTAGGCATAGTGAGGCAAAACAAGTTAATTTATACAGAACGATTCATACACTGAGGCTTTTTCAAAGTACTTAAAAAGCTTAACTTTAAAAGAAATTAAAAACAATAGAGTCCAAAACAAATTTACAAATTAAAAGTGTATCAAATAAATAGCATATTTAGAACGACTTAAAAAATATGAAAGAGAAGGGAAATTATAACATCAGAACTTAAACAAGTGAGAACCACCAACTGAGAGGCAATTACAGGACCGTATGAGTATGAATACAACTGTATGGTTTTACTTATACCTCCTGTTATTATTTGCTTATGGCTTTAAAGGGACTATTTGTAAGAATCAGAAATTGCTTGTTAACAGTGACACCTGTGGCCGTTAAGTCAACGAAAGTCAGCGCCCTGTGCTTGCTCTACATAGACATGAACGAGCATCGCTCAAAACAGTGAGGCGACACACGTCAGCTAAAACCACAATATCACTCTATATTTCACCTGCTTGGCAGTAATGTTAGCTGACCAGACAAAGGTCTCTCCATGAATCAATGCTGATACTGTGTTTTCCTGCTTCAGCCTCCCGACCGCAGTCAGAAGGAAGACACCGGAGTTTTGGTCGGAGACGATAACGTTACTCGCTGCGGAGCCCCGTCACTTCACAAGACACGGGAAACCTCTGTTGGTCTGGAGGAGCTGCAGCATTTATTTCTGCACAAACGTCCACTGTACATTCACTAGATATTCTCAGAGCTAAACTAACTCTTCTGCAGTGTGGAGTGTGCGCGCATGCACGTGAGAGGTGGAGCGAGAGAGCGAGTGAGAACGAGCGCAGTGTGTGAGTGAAGGCAGGCAGGCAGGCAGAGGAGCAGAGACTCCAGCCCTGGAGACCAAAGTTACGGTCTCCCCTGCGTCCTCCGACCGCGGCCAACACTGTTTTGCAAGACGGGCTTCACTAGATATAACTTTGTGGTTTGGTGCTTCCGTGTAGTTTGTGTTGGAGTCTTGTCTGATCAGCGTAACCACACGCGAGCGCGCATATATATATAGACATTTTCAGACTTTTTTGTTACGGACATTTTTTCAGACTTTTTTTTCCAACATTTTCAAA